>OY728127.1:733225391-733483885 GCA_963277665.1 Viscum album | reverse complement strand
AAAACCCCCACCTCACCTAGATAGCCCCACCCCCACCCCTGGACAGCCCACCCCCCACCCCACCTGGATAGCCCACCCCCCACCCCTGGACAAACCCCCACCCCACCTAGAAAGCCCACCCCCTCCCTGGATAGCCCCCCCCACCCCACTTGTATAGCCCCCCACCCCCACATGGAGAACCCCCCTAGACATCCCACACCCCCTCCCAACCTGCATACCCCCTCCCCACCTGCAACAACCCTGCCCCCCACCCCCACCCCACCTAGATACCCCCCACCTGGACAGCCCACCCCCTCCCTACACATCCCACACACCCCACCTCTCCCTCGACAGCCCACCCCTTCCCTGGATAGCCCACACCCCCACCTTTCCTGGAAAACTTACCCCCTCTTCATAATAATCATGATTCCTAAATTAGTTCAAGAAATTTAAATTAAAAGGATAGAAATAATTATACATTTCTTCACTTTTACCATCACAGGGGTATCAAAATAATCAAGGTGAATCATTCCCATCATGATCCATATTTTTATGATTTAATTTAAAACTTTAAACAATTAAAAATCCATAAAATCAATAAATGAATCCCCAAGTGTTAAAATACATCCATTAAACCAATGGAATTTATTTACATCATCAGAGAACATCCCAAACTAGGGTCGTAGAATCAAATACCTATCCAATTGTAGCATGAATTCAAGCCTATTATAGATGACCTAGAAGACTGTTGGTTTAAACCATGAATATTCATACATATAAAATCACAACACACCTAATTGTAAACACACCTCCAAATATCACACGTGGATCAGATTTTATCTTCCACTCTAAATATCATACATCAATTATAAAAAAACACACCTAATTGTAAACACACCTCCAAACAAATCATCAAGAACCAAAATTATTGATAAAAAAACTAAAAAAAAACAACCCCTGGCTTTAAATCCATCCAATTGAAAAAAGGTAAAAAAATATATAACTCAGTTAGAACTTACCATTTTGAAACAGATGTTGAATTAAGGATGGATTGCAAAGAATAGGGGAGCTATAAATAAAAAAAAACAAAAAACAAAATTGTATTTAAATAAATCCGAATGAAAAATAGAGCCAGAACATAAAACCAAGTTAAAACTTATAGATTGGAAGTGGAAGAATAAAAAATATATTGTTGGGAAGAGGGTTTGCAGAGGAAGAATTGGGAATAAGGGTTCGCACGGGAGGAAGAACAAGAGATTTGGTTTAGGTAACAATGTGACCAGATCAGAGGATGGATCAGGGGATTTGTATATGTGGAATTCTATCCCAATGGTTAATTAAAACCATTGGAAAAAATGTGGCATCCCAACAATTATATGAAACCGTTGAAAAAATCCCTCTAATAAGGACTATCCCAATGGTTTGAAAAACCGTTGGGAAAAACCTTCCATAAAAACCAAAATGCCAACGGTTTACAACAAAACCATTGGAATAAGGCTCCCTTTCCCAATGGTTAACATAAACCATTGGGATAAAAGAGTTATTATAAGGTGGATTTCTAGTAGTGATATGCTCCTTGTGAAAATACTTCACACTTAAAATTAACTAATGGATTTATTACTTTAGTTTTTATCCTTCAATTGTAGCCTTCATATGAAATTTTTCACATTTTTTTAAATTCTATTCTTATGGAATATTTATAAAAACTTGTGTGAAATGATATCTGGATGATGTTTACTCTTACAAAATTATCCAATTTCAAATATAAAATCCTTTATTTTTTTTTAAATTTTCTCTTATAGTGAGTAAGAACTTTATATAACACATAGTACTCTGCCTGCCTGAATGGCCCAAAGGCCTTCATTTTTTTATTGATTTTTGATAACCCCCCTTTCAAGTGATGAGGGGGAACCCTAACAAGGCCCGTAGGCTCAGATATTACATGGCCCATAGGCTTCAGAGATTACATGACCCAAAAGCCTTAGGGAATTAAACCAGGCTATCTACAAGGAACTGCCCCTCCCCAGCATCTGCATCTTGATAGTAAGCTCTCACCTTTGAATGACCGTCTGGCTAGGCTTCCTGTGCAAGCACATGCTGAGTACCGATGACATAACCATACCCTCTCATTCCTGATAATCCATTTGGCTCTGCTCTGGTGAGTGCACCTGCTCTGAATCCTTATCTGGGGTTGCTCCTTTTTTATAGTGTGTCTGGGGCCTGCATTCATGTGGCTTGAAGGCCTTGGGGTGGCCCTGAAGGCCTTAAGGTGGCCCGAAGGCCTTAAGGTGGCCCGAAGGCCTTGAGAATCAACTGGTCCGAAGGCCTTGGGTGGCCCGAAAGCCTTACAGGACCCGAGGACCAAACCGGTGGCCCGAAGGCCTAGATGGATGAATAGTTCCAACTACTACAGTACCGAACATTGCCTGCTATAGTGCCTGCTAAAATACTACTACAGTACTGCTACAATACCGAAAATATGCCTCCACCCGGATTTGATCTCGGGTCTCTTGGATTCACCTAGCGAGTCCTCACCAACTGGGATGAGGCTCTTGTGCATAACATATAGTACTCCGACCACCTCATTAGTAGATGATGAAGGATCCAAATTATTCATAAATGATATGGTAAACCTACAAACACATTTTATTACAATAATTTTAACATAATTTATCATGAACTAATCGTGTCTTTAAACATAAAAGTAAAATCACTTACAACACTAGGTTGTTAATCAATAAATGATCCATATTATTATCAAATTGAAGAAGATGTTCCACATATAATCATATTATACATTTAAATTCAACATTTGTTCTACAAATTCATAATCCTCATTTTTATAAAGGTTAATTAATCAAACTTAAAAAAACCATAAACTTGATTTCCTTTTGATTCACACTCAATATAGGATTGAGAAATTGTGATAGCCACTGTATCACTATGGAATTTATTTGGTATTAAATTATTTTATTATTAGGTTATTTTAAGTTCCAATAATTTTTAGCTTAGAATTTAAATTTTTTAGATAATTTTTGGGTGTCGCACGAGTTGCACATGGTTAGGAGTAACCGTGTGGAAACTATGAAACAACTATCTGTTCAGGTCTTTATCTTGATAGATCTATTAGGAATGGTTAGTGAGTGGGTAGTTAAGTTATGTGGGGTCATAGGGGAAACCATGTTAGGTGTTCATGGGGTTTTTGGTGTGGACCACATGTGTACCACATAGTTTGGTAAATTGTGCGGGTAAATTGTGTGAGTTTCCCAAGAATTATTATTTTTTGTTTTCCAAAATTTACCTCCTTCTATTTTAGGGATTTTAATCCCTTCTCTAACTCTCCACCTAAATTTCATGTGACACTTATAATATCCTAATATTTTAAAATAAGGACATTATGCTCGATAATGTGTATGACATACAACACCAAGCTTAAATGATCTGTGAAATATTGTTATTAAAATATGGCCATTATAACACAGCTGTTAAATTGGTTGGTATGAATAGGATTAACTAATTTTTGAAATATATATGAAGTTTTTAATTAATACAAATTTATTGATTAATTCTTAGGATATAAGCACTAAATATATATTTTCTTCAAAAATATTTTTTGATTGCTTTCTATGAGTGAATAATGTAATTAATTTCTAGAAATTTTTAAAATTTTATTTGATAAAATAAATATCATTTTTTAAATCATCATATAAAAATTATCCTATGGTGAAAATTTTATATTTTTATGAAAAGTTTTATTTTTAAATGAATAGTAAAAAATACAGATTTTTATTGAAAACCATGTTTTATTTTAAAGTATTTTTAAATTCAAATTCTATTTTTGATTAGTATAAAATTTATTTAGTTAATTTTTATTTAAAATAAAAAAATTATGGTTTTTTAAATAAATTTTACACTTGAATTTAGTATAAAAACATTTTATACTTAAAAGGGCATTTTTTTTTCTGAAAAACCGTTTTTCATCATGTTTTTTTGGTTTAATTTTAAATTAAATTGTGCTACTTATGTGTTTTTAATATTGAAAAATTGATTCCATATTTTTTATTAGGAGGTAAAAATTTGGTAAATAGGTCCCTTTTTTGGTCAATATGAATCACAACCTTAGTAGTTTTTGTTACCATGGTAAAGGGTAAATTGAGTAATTAAAGTTAAAAATAAAACGACAAGGACTAAAAAATGACCCAAACACTTGCCTTAATTTTATTGGATGAGTATATATCATATATAATCATAAAAAATTATAATATATGACATTTTTCTACAATTTGGACATAATTTTGACCTTTATATTATTTAAGTGAATATAAAGCTAAAAATGTCACACTCTTGCTTTTAATAACTATAATATTTTTAACATAGGGATAAATAGTGGATATGGTCAGTTACAAATATTCATTTGAAAAAAATGATTTATTTTCATCATGGTAATTTATTTGTAATTTTTAGTGAATAAATAATTACCTTAAAAGCTTACACAATGCTGATGTAGTAATTATTCAATTAATTAAAAAATAAAATAAATGATTTTAAAATATTAAAAATAATATTATTTGAATGAATATTTGTGTTACATGATTTTTATAGATAAAAGTTACATATTATATAGGTTTGTATACATTTTATTTTAATTCCATTATTGTATTTTAGTTTTAAAAGTCAAATTAAATGAATAGTTCTAAAATTCATTAATGATATTATATAAGAAATAATATTTTATTAAATTATTTAAAATTAATAAAAATATTATATTAGGACAAGTAAAATTTAAATGGTTTATAACATAAAAAATGGTCCATATATGGTCATTTTATCCATTTATAGTAACTATATTAACCCTTTAGGAGTAAAAAACAATGATATCACCGTAATTGTCATGGGGGTTAACCAATGGTTAAAATAAAAAGGTAAGGGTAAAAATGAGATCCAAAATTGAAAAAATTTTATTTTATGAGATTATTTTTACTCAAAATATTTTTTTATTCAAATACTATCAATTTTGATCCATTTTTTACATCAAAATTAATTTATATTAATTTAATATTTTATAAAATTCCAAAAGTCTCCCTCACCTCTCTTATAAAAGAACAACTCTTATTCTCATTTCTTCACACATCAAGAACCATTTGGTTCAGTCAATACCTTAAAAAATCCATTCATAACACCCATAACCATGTTTCATAGGCCTTATTTTAGGAATAATACCAACTTTAGAGGTTTTAAGGTGTAAAGCAAAGAAGGTTGTCCGAAGAAGATGTATAGTTCTTAACCGAGTGTTTTTGTTTTATTTATTCTTCCACCTCCTTAAAATATTCACTAACCATGATGAGATAATAAAATAAGTATCTAACATATACAAGTATTTTATTATGTTATTGGTATAACCTATATGAATCTCAAACCTCTATCAATATGGAGTGGAATTCATCGTTCATGTGTACAGCGGACTACCGCCTCACAGACCGATGTAATTCATTTTCCATCACCACCTCTCAAGGATGGTTGTAATGATGAATTTAATGCATATATATGATATTAATGAAATATTTATCATTATAGATAAATAATATATCATCTATTTTCTTAACTTTTCATACACTAAAAATGATAATGTCGTCGTGCGTACGTGCGAACTACCACCTCCACGAAGCAATGTGATTCGTTCTTCATCACCAAATCACATGGATTATATGTATAAGTATATAATAGGGTATTTATGATATTATTATAATTATTTAAATATAAAATAATAATTACCTTATTTCCATAATTATTATTGAAAAATGGAAACGTTACTCATGCGTATGTATGACTCACTGTCTCCATGATTGTAACACAATACATTTTTCATAACCATATTTCATGATTGGTTTTAAAAGTATAAATGATGTATTAAAATGATAATTATTTCATGATTATTATTCTAGATATAATGGAATAATGATCCCTTTGACCACATCCAACACACCAAAGTTGTTTTTAAATTATAAACTGAACGTCCTCAAAACACCTAATGTGGACTTAATTAATTAATTAAATATGAAATTAAAATAAATGAAATAAAATGGATCAAGGATAAGAGATTAAAATTTTAAAATATTCTTAATAAATAAAATAATTTATATGAGTTTATTATACAGGTGTTAAAGGACATATATAACAAGTATGGACTCGATGTAAGGGATTTTGTCTCAAATTACTTTCATTGAGGCATATTTTATTATTATGCACCCAATTTATTTTATATGGTGTATATAATTACCTTTTCAAATTTTATATCATTAATCCTTATTAATTCATGGTTTTATAATTTTAATTATTTTATCCATGGGGATTTTACTTGAATGTTACCAAGTGGTAAAGGTTTTCTTAAATCATTTTCCTTTCATTGGGTTATAAATATTTTTCATTGACTTTGTGATGCCATGATTATGAGTGAATTGATCTATAAATTGTTTTATTATATATTTACAAATTTTTTGTGTGGATTTAAATTTGTTACACATAATTAATCTATTTATTAACTCTCAATTCAATGATATGAACTTTGCAAGTGTTTTCTTTGTCTCAATCTCATTTCCCCGATACACTATTCATGTCGTGCACCATGATTTCATTGTAAGGTGTAATTAATACATCACAAATGAATTTTGAAATATTAATTCATGAAATTAATGGGATTTATAGTGTCACATAATACTCTTTCTTTAAATTACTTTTGATTTGAAAAATTTCCAAAGTGGTAAAGTCATTATGTTACAATCTTCTTTATTTTCAAGATTTTTTTATGTTCAAAGTTAATTTGGGGGAAATAATATTCTCTTATTTTATTAAACCACATATATTTTATTCTCCTATTTTTATGAATACATTTTACATGTTTAACTTACATTTACTCTATTATTTATTAAAGAAACATCAAGAAAGTCATTTGTAAGTGATACTAATCTTGTATCTTCTTTTAGACTGGGAATTTTACTCTTTCATATCCATGTTTTCTAAAATATTTTAAAAATTGATCTTTTATAATTAAAAATTATTTTCTAAATCAAATTTAAATGGTATTTTACCTTATTTTAAAAGTTTAAAAAGGAAATTTCTTAACATTTTCCAAATGGTTCACTTTTACTCCCTTCACAAAATGTTTGAAAGGAATGTTTATTTTTTACATTTACAACATAAAAATATTTTCCCACCATCATGACCATTATTTTATTTGAGGATTACCTAATAATTTTCCAATATTATTTCAAAATAAAATAATTTTCAATATATTTTATGAATTTTTATTTTTTACAAGTAATTTTCAAAGTTAAAAGGGTATTTTCCTCAAGAATGTTTTTAATGATCTTTTAATTGTATCTCCATTCATCAACACCAACAACCCTTGATGTTAATTATGATACACTAGGTATATATTGTAATTTTACCATAATGATTAATTATATGGATGGATTATTATTGTTTCAAAGAGATTTTCATGGAATATATTTATTTTACATGGGTTAATCAAGTTATGAAAGCAATAATGGATGTTTCTATGAGTTTTATGATGAAATGAAAGATCTATGTACTTTATTAATGTTATGGTTATTTAAAATTGTTTATGGTAATTGGTATTTATATTATAAACTAAGTTAAATTAAGTTTTTCATAGCTCTCCAATGTGTTCGGTAAAGGTACAGAGTTAACCAATTAAGTTTCTCCTAAGAGATTATGGGAATTTACCGTGATTATTTCAAGTGTAACTGTGATAGTTACTCAAAGAATAACCATGATGGTTACTATATGTATAATTTTTATGGTTATTCCATATGTAATTGTGATACGAAAATGATTCCCTAGTTACCTATATGTTTTAAATATGATAGCTATGGGTTTTTAATGATTCCTTTGATCAATATCGACATCACATGGATCATGATTATTAATTCCACTGATTATTTAATTTTTTTAAATATTTATTACATGTTTTATGATTAATGATCCATTTATTTATGGTTATTAATTCCCTTATGTTATTCTCATTCACTTTGGTTACTTCATCATACCTTCATTCTCATCTTATTCTAAATGATGAAATTCAGTTGTTGATACATTTGTTTATCCTTACTGAGCATTTGAGTTAATCCTTCTTATGTTTTCTATTTCACCAGGTTATGAATAATTATGTTAAATTATTTGAGTCTAGAAAGGTTTCATATGTGAATAATTTTTTGTGAGATGTTGAAGACTTAATATGTAATAGGAAATATGAAAAGCTAGGTATAGTAGGAAAGATAGTCTCTTGAAGTCATGGGTATTATTTATGTAAGATTTTTTCCTAATTATATAAAACTATAAACCTAAAATTTCTTTGGATATGTAAGTGAAACAATATATCCTTTATAAATTTTAGATTTTTGATGGAAAAAATTGGGTCATGTTTATCATTATGAAATCTAGAAATGTAAGGTTTATGTTTTTAAAAATAGATTCAGGAGTGTGGGTTCAGGGCTGTTATAATTGATATTAGTGTAGGGTTTAGATAAATTTAGAGATTAGGATGTTTTAATGTGGGGTTATCTTAAGATTTATGGTTTCCATCATGGTTTTATAAGTTTAAGGTTTATTATAACTTTAAAGTCTTAGATACTCCTTTTGAGTCTTTAAGCGATGAAATTTTAAGGTGACCAATAATTTTTGGGAGATGTTTTATTTGGTTGAGGTATATATAAACCTTATATTTAACATGAAGTATCATTTGAGGAGTGAAGGTTTAATTATATTTTGAAATAATATATGATCTTAATGTAGATTTATGGTGATTTATATTATTGATGAAAAATATTATCATATCTTGGAGATTATTTGATTAAGGAATATATATTTTTGGTATGAGATTTTAAGACTGAATGATGTTATTTGGAGTTAAATTTTTACTTTAAATTGGAATAACATGTGATAAAATTATTATTATTTTTGGATTTCAAGATTGTTTAGGATTTTTTTTGAATAATTTTAAGAATAGATATTTATGGAATGATTTAGTTTGAACTTTGGGTATTACTATTGAATTTTGGAGATTAAAGTTTTATTTATTCGCATGAAGGTTTATTCAATTTGGAAATTATCTTATCTTATCCTAACCATTTTGGTTTTGGTTAATATAAAAAAATAGGAGGAATAGATTATTATCCTTTTTTGTATTATGTGATCCATTAGAAGTTTATTCTTGTGATTTAGTCATGAAAAATTTGTCTTGAATACTCATTGTTTGGAGAAAAAGATGAGATTGTGGTGGAAATTGATTAAAGGATGAAACTCTACTTTTTGAGTAAGTATATTTACTTAAGTTATTAATATATATGGTGAGGAATTCCTTAACTCTAGGAAATGGTTCTTGAAATGAAAATTATACCCTATTATATTCATTTACAATGAATCGATGGTATCTTCACCCATCACAGATTTAAGATTTTTTGGTCATTAACTTTATCTTGACCATGTTCTCTATAATTCTCTATCAGTCCTTGGGAATTAGTGTTTTATTCCATGTCGATGTTATCAATTCCCACAAATTTTTTCCTATATGGAAATATATTTATGTGTTATTATATATGACCTTCATACTTTCCTTTTCTCTCTTTTCAAGTGGAAGTTTTATTAACCCTTTTTATGATGTGGGATTTCAAAAAAGGTACTTTGAAAAGTAAACCCCTAGTTTATAAGCATGATTTAAAATTATGAGGATAAAATTTATTAAAGGGGTCATAATTTAATATCCTAATATTTTAAATGTAGGAAAATGTGTTCGATATAATGTACATCACACAACACCAAGCTTAAACGAACTATAAAATATTATTATTTAAATATGATTGTTATAACCTAACTGTTAAATTGGAAGATATATATAGGATTAAATATGCCTTGAAACATATATAATGTTTATAATAAATAAAAATTTATTGATTAATTATTAGGAAATAATCACTCAATTTTTAGTAAAACCATTTTATTCTTCAAAGATATGTTTTCTTCAAAAATGGGTTTTGATTGTTTTTTGTGAGAGAATAAAATAATTAATTTATAAAACTTTTAGAAATTTTATTTTATAAAATAAATATAATTTTTGAAATCATCATATCAAAATTATCCTATGGTAAAATTTTGGTATTTTTTTGAAAATTTTAATTTTTCAATGAATAGTGAAAAATACCGATTTTTATGGAAATCTGTATTTTCTTTTAAATAATTTTTAAAGTAAAATTAAATTTTGTATTAGTTTTAAAATTTAATTATATAAATTTCATTTTAAAAAATAATAATCCAATTATGGTTTTTGAAATAAATTTTATACTTGAATTTATCATAAAAACATTTTATACTTAAAAGGGGCATTTTTCCGAAAAAACTGTTTTTCTTCGAATTTCATGAGTTTAATTTTCAATTAAATTATAAGGGTTATATATTTTGAATATTAAAAAATTTATTCCATATATGTAATTAGGAGCTCCAAATTTGGTAAATATGTCCCTTTTATTTTTGGTCAATATGAATAGTAACTGTAGTAATTTTTTTTACCATAGTAAAGGGTAAGCAACGTAATTAAAGTTAAAAATAAAATGATAATGACTAAAAAATGACTTAAAAACTTTCCTTAATTTTATTTTATGAGTATATATTGTCCATAATCATGAAAGAGTATAATATATGGCCTTTTTCCCATTTGGACATGATTTTTCCCTTTATATTATTCAAGTGAATATAAAGCCAAAAATGTCACACTCTTGCTTTTAATAACTATAATATTTTTAAAATAGGGATAAATATAAGATATGTTTAGTTAAAAATATTAATTTTAAAGATAAATTATTTATTTTCATCATGGTAATTTATTTTTAATTTTTAGTTAAGAAATAATTACCTTAAAATCTTACGCAACACTGATACTTTAATTATTCAATTAATAGAAAAATAAAATAAATGATTTTAAAAATGTTAAAAATAATATTATCTGAATGGATATTTGTGTTACAATTATTTTAGATAAAAATTAAATTTTAGATAGGTTTGGATTCATTGGATTCTAATTCCATTATTGTCTTGTAGTTTTAAATTTCAAAGTAAATGAATATTTATAAAATTGACATTAATGATATTTTATAGGAAATAATATTTTATTAAATGATTTAAAATTACTAAAAATATAATATTTGGAAAATTTAATATTAAATAGTTTATGAAATCAACCATTTTCCATTTATGGGCCTTTTTTTCCATTTATAGTAACTATATTAACCCCTTAAGAGTAAAAAACATTGATATCACCATAATTATCAAAAGGGTTAAAAAAAGATAAGAGTAAAAATATGATATAAACTTGTTAAAATTTTATTTTATGATATTATTTAGTCTAATACTCATATTATATTCGAATATTATCAATTTGGATCCATTTTGACATCAAAATTAATTTATATTAATTTAATATTTTATGAAATTCCAAAAATTCCCTTACCTCTTTTATAAAAGGGCGCATATTCTTTTCATTTATTGACACCTCATGAACCATTTTTTTGGAAAATTCTGGATAAAATCCATTCCTAAAATACCTCTCCACATTCTAGAGGCCTTATTTTTTATATAATAGAAAATTTAGAGGTATTAAGGTGTAAATCAAAGGAGGCTGTCTAAAGAAGAGGTATAGTTCTTAACCGAGCGTTTTCATTTTATTTCTTCTTCCACTTCCTTAAAATATTCACCAAACATGATGATATAATAACATTAGTATCTCATATATACTAGGATGTTATTATTTTAGTGTTATAACCTATATCTATCTCCAACCTCCATCAATTTGGAAAGGAATTCATTGTTTGTGTGTATGGAAGACTACTGCCTCACAGACCGATGTGATTCATTTTTCATCACCAAATATCATGGATAGTTATAATGATGGATTTAATATATATATATATATATTACTAATTAAATATTTATAATTTTGGAGAAATATTATATCATTTATTTTCTTAACTTTCTATTCACTGAAAAATGATAATGTTGTTTGTACGTACGCGTGGACTACCACCTCCATGAAGTAATGTGATTATTTCTTCATCACCACATAAAATGGATTATATATTTAAGTATATAATATTGTACTTATGATACTATGATAATTCTGTAAAGATAAAATAATACTTACCTTCTTTCTATAATGATCATTGAAAAATGGAAACGTTACTCATGCATACATATGACCTACCATCTCTATGATTGTAACACAATACATTTTTAATAAAAATATTTTATGATTAGTTTTAAAATTATAATTTATGTATACAAAAAAAATCATGATTATTATTTTGTAGATGATTTAAAAATTACCCCTTTGACCATATTCAGCACACCAAAGTTATTTTGAAATTATCGAACATCCTCAAAACACCTGAAACAGACTTAATTAATTAATTAAATATTACATTAAAATAAACTAAATAAATGTATTAAGGATAAGATATTAAACCTGTAAATTTTTATTAAGAAATAAAATAATTGATATGAGTTTATTATATAGGTGTTAAAGGATAAATATAATAAGTCTGGACTCGAGGTAAGGGATTTCATCTCAATTTAATTTTATTGAGGCATATTATATTATTATGAATCTAATTTATTTTATATGGTGTAATTACTACCTATTTAACATGTTATATCCTGAATACTTATTAATTCATGGTATTTTAAGTTTCAATTTGATTTATTTCTTCCCATGGGATTTGACTTGAATGTTACCAAGTGGTAAAGGGTTTCTTAACTCAATTTACTTTAATTGGATTATAAATTTTCTTCATTGACATTTTTATGTAATGGTTATGAGTTAATTGATCTCTAAATTGTTTTATTATATATTTCTAAATTTTTTGTGTGGATTTTAATTTTCTATAATAATATCTCTATTGATTAAATCTCAATTCAATGATTTGAACTTTGTAAGGGTTTTATTTGTCTCAATCTCATCTTCCTGAGACATTATTCATATCATGAACCATGATTCCCTTGTATGGTGTACTTGTTGGAGTTGGTGGGATAGAACCAACTAATTTGTACTTTATTAATTAATAAATACCTTATTACATCTTGATTATTCTTCTGCGTGACAATGCATGTGATAATGTCCTAAGGATAGCTGTTGCATTAAAGGGTCATAGCGGATCCCTACTATGATGAGAACCCAGAAGTTCCATAACACTATTCTTAAATATATGTTCTATGGATGAATGATGTTATTTGAGGGACAAAAATAATACAGTCCATTAGGGGTTAGTACTTATAAAACTTCGAGGCATCTTCTCATGGTGTGCGCCCTTGGTAATATCCAGGAGGATATTATGAGAACGAGAACTACCAGTAGGAAATCCACATTTCATAGTGTCATTGGATGTTCCTTTCTGCAGATGTGTGTATTGGTCCTTAAACTTTAAGATTATTATTAATTGGAATTGAAACTCACACACTTATATGTATTGATGAAAACTGAGGCGACACACTATTTGCAGCGAGGTAGGATATATTGGGTGCGTCATGAGTAATACTACATTAATAGATAATGTGAGAAAGGATTTTTCCCTTATGTTCCATAATAGAAGTAGATATCTCAGGCCCTTTGATGGAATTGATATAGCCTAAATAAATCCATTTCCATGGTAAAGAATGAGCGAGCTCAATTCTGGAAATTCAAAGAAAGAATAATAGAGCACATGGGTTAATGTCACTAGTACAAAACCAGCTTGATTCGAGATATCGATACAAAGGGATTACATTACACGGTAAGCATTCGTAGAAGGTGACACATCATTGTGGCGTTAACTTCTTTCTCTATGGGCGACATGGTGTGTTGCTAGACACTAACCTTGGAGTTTAGGTAGGCTCCTCCTAATGCCACTGAGAAATAGGCCTAGAGGGCCACACACTAAGCATGTACAAGTATCTCAGTTAAATTAATATTTAATAAGTTGAATAAATATTATTCTTGATTGTGGTTTAATAATTATTCAAGGATTCCTGATCACATTTATTTCAATGCTAGTTATTCAAGAGAATATATTGTGGGAGAAATAATATATTTATTAGTGAGTAATGCAGTGATATTTATTTGAGAAATAAATTTCAATTATTCACGGTATAATAAATGTGGTGGAGGAAATAAAAAAAATGAAAAAAATTACATGTCCTGTATATTAATATACATGCTGTATAGTTTTTCTGGTGATTTGTGAGAAATAATAATATTTATTTAATTAAATAATATTAGGTGTAATTCGCTCGGTGCATGTCAAGTAATAATAATAGTCAAATGTTATTATTAGACATGGGGCCTTACTAAGAATTAAATGAAATGAATAAATGATTTTGGGTAATTAATTCATTTTATTATTCTAAGTAATTAAAATCCCAATTATATAATTCTCATTAGAATAGCCATTTTTGGCGGTGTGCACAACGAATCTAGAGAAAGCTCTCAAGACAAGAGAGAATTATTTTCTTCCAAGAATGCTCTCAAGCTACGAGAGAGATCCACCTCCACCGAATCAAGGAGAGTGCTTTGCAAGCGGCTCTCAAGGTGATTGAAGGCGGACATCGCAAGAGAAGTATCTTCTGTGCTAGCACCTGGAGATCCCTTCGGCGATGTCCAGAGATACATAGAGAACGTGTGGATCACCACTAGAGGAATCCAATACTTGGATTCCATGACACAATGATAGATCACATCAGATCGTAACTGGAAACATCAACGGAGAGATAATTCCATCAAGGTAATTCTTGTATTTTAATTAAATTAATTATAACCAACATATGATGATCCTATCTATGGTTATGGGACTCCCTTCCTTTATTTTGTTCATCATTCTATTCTGAATATCCGATGTTTTATTATCGTGAAAGATCTCAGATTGATCATTATTATTGGAAAAATCAAAGTTTGGAAAACCCACCAACACACTTTCACTGTGCTCGAAACCTACAAGTGGTATCAGAGGGGTCATATCGTTGATTATAATTAATTAGTTTTTCATTGATGATTTACGCATTTAATAATTTACTTGTTTCAATTCAAGTTAATAATTCTATAAATATGAATCTCGAGATCTATTCCTCATCTTTCATTTCTCGTTAACCTTATAGAAACAATTTTTTTCTTTTAATTTTGATTAAAATAAAACAGAGGATCTCATCCGGAGGTACCAATGCTTCCTGACCATACAACACTAGAACACACGATGTATATTCGGAAGTACACGCAGTGTAGTATAGGTTCCATGCACCGGGATGGTCTGCCAAACCAGGCCATGTCATTAGATGATATCTAAGACTTTAAGACCCCATGTGTTGACTAGGAACAGGTGGCACATGGTTTCCGGATTACATGCCGTGTAGCCCATTGAACATGGTGTGTAGTCCCTTCGTGTTAGGGTTGGACCGCGTACCCCGTACACGACATGCTCGGCTGGAAACTGTGTAACATAGATACTACACGGTGTGTGTCCCACTGAACACGCCGTGTACTCCAAAGATTTCCGAAGTACATCAACACTCCATGTCCCCAGGTGTATACTTCGGATGGATGGTGAAAAAAAGTACATGCCTTGTAGTCGGAACTACACGCCATGCAATCATCCAAATTATACAGATTTATTAAAATTTATTATTATATGATACAAACCCTTGATACGTGTACCATGGTGAGGGCATAAAGGTGAGGCACAACATGAGATAGGTGTTATATATATATGTGTTTAATTTAACATCTGCGTAATATTCATTTCTACCCATTAGGTAGTTATGAATAAGAATTCACCAGGTTACCTCCAAGGTATGAGTTACATATAAAGACAATTTTAAATGAATTTATTTGTTTAAAATTACGATCGATTAGAATCACAAGGAAATTCATAAAAGGGTTTAAGATAAAAGGATTGATTAATTAAAGATAATTAATTGATTCAAGCATGATTTATATTAAACAAGAACGATTAAATAATTGAATGCTAGTTTTATTTATGAGTAAATATTATTGCATGCATGGATGATCATGAGATAGATTAAGACCTTTGTATGTGGATGGTTTCATTTAATTTATTTATTTAAATTAAATTTTTTGGCCTACAAGCCTTCTCTTGATTAATATGTAGGGTCTGCGTGCCCAAGTTTTCTTTTATGTAAAACCCCTTTTACTCCTCACCTGCATGTGAGATAAAAGCATATGTAATGGATGAAGCTCCCAAGCTAGGGGAGGCGGCTCAAGTTAGTAGCCAAGGTGAAACCAATCCAAGGAGATACAAATGTGGATAGGTGGAAAGTTGTAAAAACGAACCCAAAAGGTTTAAGGTGTTTCTCCCCTAGGTCTTGGGTTAGTTTATCAACCACTAGATAAACTAACCAATAGAACAATATCATGATCATGCCATTTATTTTATTTCTATCCGTTTCATGGTTTATTTATTGTTGTTGTGTTGTCACGATCACACAATTAATGAATTAAACAAGCATGCAAGATGGAACTAAAATAAGACCGGATTATGCATAAATATCATCTTAGATATGGTTAATCACTTAAGTATATCCTACTTAATATTAATGAGCATGTAATCAATGATAATAAAATGACAATTCACGTATAAGGATAAAATCCCTCAAAGAAAATATTAAGTCAGTATAGCCTTCCATAATCTTGGTTAGAATTGAATCATAGTTCAAAGTGCTTGACCAACCCTAGTTGGGGTGCCTTCAATTATCGGGGAATTCTAATTCAAGGTTTTGGATTGACTTGACTTGGTTCACATAAAGGGTTGACTACCACAGCAGGACTTGGTGTTACCAAGAGGAAAAGTTTGAGGAAATCCAAAATAAAAGGATTTCAGGATTGGGTAATCCACTTAGCAGATCAAGGAGCAACAAGTTAATGCAGTTGGAATTTGAAATGCCTACCTAAAACCCTTCAAGTTGCTTGAAAAACCCTAGTTGGGGTAATGAGAAGGGAAATATGGATCCTTACCACTAGAATATTTAGGAAACAGAATATTCCAAATTCAATGGTGAGGGATATTGGATTTCAATAAAATAATGGGATATTAATAAGTATTAAATTATTTATTTGTCTCAGTTCTATCATGATAAAGTACTAAAACTTTGATCATCTTAATTTTTAGAAATGGAAAGAAAAATTACTTCAAACATATAATTGCGAACCATACTAGAGAAGGAAAACCTTCTCACCAACACAAATTTCTAGGAATGGAAGAGGCATTTACCCGTCATCCTTTTCCATGAGAGGAAATTGTACGTGCCAGAGGATCCTATTCCAGTTGTTCCTGGAAAAGAGGCAAGTTATGAGGAACTATCTATATGAAACATATGGATGATGCCACAGATGTTCAATGTTTCATGCTATCGGCAATGTCTAATGATCTCTTGAAGAAACATGAAAACATGGACGTGTATAGCCTGATGTATCACCTTAAGGATCTCTATCAAGAGAAGGCGAGATAGGAGAGATATGAGATCTACAATGATTTTTTTACAACTAATATTGGAGAGTCTATGCCGGTTTGGCCTCATTTAGTCAAGCTTATTGGCTACATTGAATGCCTAGACATCTTAGGGATTAAGTTCCCGGATGAGTTGCATATAGATTTCATCCTATCATCACTGCCGAAGACCTTCCCTATCTTTATTGTCAACTATAACATGAGAAACAATGAGAAGATTCTATTGAAACTTATGACCTCAATTCTCTAGGTAGATAAGGACACGGGGAATTAAAAAATAGTAGTACTTACGGTGAATAAGAAAAGGAAGGACAAGGCAAAGGGGCCAAGGAATTATAAATGGTATGAATCCCCAGAGAACCGTCTCTCTAAGAAGGGGAAGATCCATAGGTAGGGAAAGGAATGGAAGGCAGTGTGTTTTTCATGTGGAAATCCAGGACACTAGAAGAGGAATTATACCCAATAGCGTGGGGACACTAAAGGTGTTTTTGTTATCGAGTGTAATCTTTCCATTTCTACACATTGTGTATTAGATATAGATTTTGGGGCTCACATCTATATTCAAATGTAATAACCAAGTAGATTTAGAAATATTTCCAGAGGAGAGGTGGATCTTCGAGCTGCCAATGGTGCAAGGTTGGCTGTATTAGCCATTGGTGATTACCACCTCTCATTACAAAACTGGGATGATTTTGGTTTTACATAACTATTATTATGTGCCTAATGTTACCAAGAACATAATTTCTGTATCATGTTTGGATATGGATGGATTTATTTTAATGTTTGGAAATAAGGGTTTCTTCTTTTATAAGAACAACGTATGTTATGGTATGGTTCATTTAAATAATGGTTTGTATGTATTAAATTAAAAAAACCAAGTGTTGTCAATCGATAACAAAACAAAATTACATGATTCATACATCACCCAGTTTTGGAATCACTGTCTCGGTCATGTAAATGAGAAGAACTTGACAAAGCTATGAAAAGATGGTTATTTAGACTCTACTGAGCTAAAACCACCTGATAGATGTCACACTTGTTTACAAGGTAAAATGACCAATCTGTCTTTCGGTGGATAGGGTGAAAGGGCCAAAAATATTCTAGGATTGATGAACACGAATGTGTATGGACCATTTACAGTAGAAGATAGAGGTGGATATTATTACATCATTACTTTTACTAATGATTTGAGTAGATATGGCTATGTCTAATTAATGAGGTATAAGTCAGAGTACTTATAGAAATTTAAGGAATTCAAGAATGAAGTAGAGAATCATCTTGGTAATAAGATAAAGAAACTTTGATCGGATCGAGGTGGAGAATATCTGAACCAAGAGTTCATCGATATTCTATGGGATTTTGGGATTATATCTCAGATCACTCCTCCTTATACACCATAGTGGAATGGTGTTAGTAAAAGGAGAAACCGCACCTTATTGGACATGGTGGGTTCTATGATGAGTCATGCAAATCTTTCATTATCCTTTTGGGGATATACATTAAAAACTGCAGCATACACATTAAACCAAGTACCAAATATGGCAGAAAATGGAATTCCCTATGAGATATGGAATGGAAGGAAACCCATTTTTTCGCACACACGTGTATGGGGATACGAGGAATTTGTTAAGGCCTTCTGAGAAAAAAAAACTAGCACCCCAGGGCACGAATTGTATCTTTATAGGATATCCCAATGAAATGAAAGGATATTACCTATATAACCCTTCAGACAAGAAAGTCAATGTTGTCAGAAAAGCTGTCTTTCTTGAGAGGGAGTACATCCTCAAAAAGGATAGTGGAATAAAGATTAACTTAGACAAAGTTAATACTCAAGATACACATGAGTTGGTATAGGAAAAAGTTCCACAGGTCCCCATGGAAGAGGTTCTAGAAACACAAGTACTGCATAAGAGCTCAAGAGAGGTAAGGGAACTAGAGAGTTATGGTTTCCTAGTCACTGAGGATGGTGAATCATTATTGTTGGACAATGATGAACCTATCTCCTACAAGAAAGTAGTAGATAGCTCAGAAGATGTAAGATGTCAAGAAGATATGAATTCTGAGATGGATTCCATATATCAGAACCAAGTTTGTGTTCTGGTTGATGAGACAGTTGATGTAAATCCTATTGGATGAAAATGGGTATTCAAGAGAAATATGGACATGGAAGGTCAAGTTAACACCTATAAAGAAAGTCTAGTGGCTAAAGGATTTAGATAGCATCAAGTAATTGACTATGATGAAAAATTTTCACCAGTTTCCATGTTTAAATCCATAAGAATCATACTTTCCATAAAAACTTATCATGACTATGAGATTTGGTAGATGGATGTCAAAATATATTTCATTAATGGGAACCTATAGGAAGATGTCTATATGAAACAATTAGAAGGGTTTGTGACACCAGGTGAAGCCAAATGGGTTTTCAAGTTACATAAATCCATTTATGGATTAAAGAAAGCATCCAGGTCATGGAACATTCAATTTTATGAATCCATAAACGAATTTGGTTTCATTAAGAATGAATGTGAGCCATGTGTTTATAAGTGGTTTAATGGGAATGTAGTCATTATCCTAGTAGTATATGTTGACGACATATTGCTTATTGGAAACGATGTACTAGTCTTATAGTTAGTTAAGGACTGACTGAACAAGCGTTTCTCCATAAAGGACTTGGGTGAAGCATCCTACATTCTAGGGATCAATACCATTCATGATAGATCCAATAGGATTCTTGGACTAAGTTAGGGTACATACATTGACTAGATACTAAAGAGATTTAGTATGGAACAATCCAAGAGGGTATTGGTTCCAGTGTCACATGGCCTACATATTTATAAGAAAATGTGTCCTTAGACACAACAGTAGAAAGATAGAATGAGTAAGATCACATACACTTTGGATATAGGATCCATCATGTATTCTATGTTATGTACCAGGCTTGATGTTTCCTATGCACTGATCATGGTAGACAGATATCAATCAGATCTATAAGAATAGCATTGGACCACTGTTAAGACTATCCTTAAGTATTTGAGAAGAACTAAGGATATGTTCATGGTGTATAGAGGAGATGAGTAGCTTTTCATCAGAGGGTATGCTGATGCTGGTTTTCATAGAGATCAAAACAATTTGAAGTTGCAATCTAGATATGTTTTATATCTCAATAGAGGAGTTGTGAGCTGGAAGAGTTCAAAGAAACCAGTTTTAGTAGACTCTATAGTGGAGTCTGAATATATAGCGTCTTTTGATGTATCCAAGGAAGCCTTCTGGATTTGGAACTTTTTCCAGGATCTTGATGTGGTTCCTAACAGTAAAGATCCTATCACATTGTATTGTGATAATACTACAACAGTGGATCTTGCAAAAGAACTAATGTCACATCAACAGACAAAGAACACACTCCAAAATTATCCTCTCTTGAGGGATTTCTATCAAAGGGGTGAATTTGCAGTGAGCAGAGTGTCCACAGAAGAGAACGTGGTGGACCCCATGACTAAATGTCTATCTCAGTAGAAGCATGAATATCATGTGAGAGCTTGTAGGTTAAAGGTTGTTAGAAGTTTTCTCTAGTCCAAGTGGGAGTCTGTTGGAGTTAGTGGCCTAGAACCAACTAATTTGTACTTTATTCATTAATAAATACCTTATCATATCCTGATTGTTCTTTTGTGTGACAATTCACATGATAATGTCCTAAGGATAGCTGTTGAATTAAAGGATCATAGAGGATACCTGCTATGATGAGAACCTGGAAGTGCCATAACACTGTTCTTGAATATATGTTCTATGGCCGAATGATGTTATTTGAGGGACACAAATAATACAGGCCATTAGGGGTGAGGACTCATAAAACTTTGAGGCATCTTCTCATGGTGTGCGCCTTTAGTAATATCCAGGAGGATATTATGAGAATAAGACCCACTAGTAAGAAATAAACATTTCATAGTGTCATTGGATGTTCCTATATGCGGACGTGTGTATTGGTCCTTAGACTTTAAGATTATTATTAATGGGTATTACAACTCATGAACTTAGATGTATTAACAAAAACTGTGATGACACACTATTCGTAGTGAGGTAGGATATGTTGGGTGTGTCATGAGTAATACTGCATTAATAGATAACACGAGAAAGGATTTTCCCTTCTGTTCCATAATGGAAGTAGATATCTTAGGACCTTTGATGGAATTGATATAGCCTAAATAAATCCATGTCCATGGTAAGGAATGGGTGATTTAAATTCAGGAAAGTTAAAGAAATAATAATCGAGCACATGGGTTGATGGCACTAGCATGCAACCCGCTTGATTTGAGATATCAGGACAATGGGATTACATTACAAGGTAAGCGTTTGTAGGAGGTGACACATCATTTTGGCGTTAAATTCTTTCTCTATGGGTGCCTTGGCATGTTGCTAGATACTAACCTTGGACTTTAGAAAGGTTCTACCTAATTACACTAAGAAATAATCCTAGAGGGTTACACACTAAGTGTGTTCACATATATCAGTTAAATATTAATTTAACAAGTTGAATAAATATTATTCCTGACTGTGGTTTAGTAATTATTCAAGGATGCCTGATCGCATTTATTTAGACACTAGTTATTCGAGAGAATATATTATGGGTGAAATAATATATTTATTAGAGAGTAATGCAGTGATATTTATTTTAGAAATAAATATCCATTATTCAAGGTCTAATAAATGTGGTGGAGGAAATAAATAAAATTAAAAAAAAGGTACACGCCATGTAGTTTTTCTGGGGATTTGTGAGAAATAATAATATTTATTTAATTAAATAATATTAGGTTTAATTCTTAGGGCGCATGTCAAGTAATAATAATAGTCAACTGTTATTATTAGACATGGGGTATTACTAAGAATTAAATGAAATGAATAATTTATTTCAGGTGATTAATTAATTTTATTATTCTAAGTAATTAAAATCCCATTTATATAATTCTCATTAGACTAGCCATTTTTGGTGGTGTGCACAACGGATCTAGTAAAATATCTCAATCCAAGAGCGAATTATTTTCTTCCAAGAACTCTCTCAAGTTACAAGAGATATCCTCCTCCACCAGATCAAGGAGAGCACTTTGCAAGCGGCTCTTAAGGTGATCTAAGGCGGACATCGCAAGCGAAGGCACTTCCATTCTAGCACCTGAATATCCCTTTGTAGACGTTTAGAGATACATGGAGCATGTTTGGATAACCTCTATAGGAATCCTATACTTGGATTATATGATGAAATGATGGATCACATTAGATCGTGATCAGAAACATCAATAGAGAGAGAATTCCATCAAGGTAATTCTTGTTTTTTAATTAAATTAATTATAACCAACATATGATGATCATATCTATGGTTCTGGGACTCACTTATTTTCTTTATTTCATCATTATATTCCAAATATCCGGTGTTTTATTATAATTAAAAATCTTGGATTGATCATTTTTAATGGAAAAATTAAAGTTGAGAAAACCCACCAACGCGCTTCCACTGCACCCAAAACCTATAGTACTTACTACCTAAGGAATGAATTTTGGCATATTAATTCATGAAATTAATTATATTTATAGATCCATATCATAATATTTCATTCAAATACTTTTTATTCGATAAATTAACAAATTGGTAAAGTATTTATGTTACAATATCCTCTCTTTTTGAGATTTTTTATGTTCAAGGTTCCTTTGGGGAAAATCATATGCTCTTATTTTCTTGAACCTCATATATTTTATTATAATATTTTTATTAATTTTTTTACCTGTTTAATATCCACTTCCTCCCTTATTGATTAAAGGAACATTAAGAAATTCGTTTGTAAGTGATACCTATCTTGTATCTTCTTTTAGATCGGGATTTTTTTCTTCCATATCCATGTTTTATAAAATGTTTTCAAAATAGACATTTTATAAATATTTTTTTCCCTAAATCCAATTTTCATGGTATTTTACCTTATTTTAAAAGGTTTTAAAATGAAATTTCTTAAAATTTTCCAAATGGGTCACTTTTACTCCTTTTATATAATGTTTGAAAGGATTGCTTATTTTTAACATTTACAACATGAATATATTTTCTTGATATCATGAAAATTATTTTATTTTAATATTCCTTTATAAATTTCCAAGGTTCTTTCAAAATAAAAGTATTTTCACAATATTTTATGAATTTTTAGTTTTTACAAGTGATCTTAAAAGTGAAAAGGGTATTTTACTCATGAATGTTCTTAATGATCTTTTAATTGTATATCTATTCATAAAAAAACAACTCTTGGGGTTACTTATGATCAAATAGGGATATTTTGTAATGATACCATCCATATTCATTCTCTAGATCTATTATAATTGCTTTAAATAGATTTTCCTGGAACCCATTTCTTTTCCATAGGATAATCAAGTTATGAAAGAAATAATGGATGTTTCTATGAGTTTTATGATGAAATGAAAGCTCTATGTACTTTATTCATGTTATGTTTCTTGGAAATTATTTATTATTATGGGTGGTTATATTATAAAATTATGGTGGGTGATCCTATAATAGCTCTCCAATGCATTGGGTAAAGGTACAAAGTTAATCAATCAGGTTTCTCGTAATAGATTATGGGAATTTACCATAAATTTTATTCCATGTATAACCATGATGGTTATTTCAAGTGTAAATATAATAGTTACTCCGAGTGTAACCATGATGGTTACTCAATGTATAACTATGATGGTTGTTCCATATGTAATAGTGATATGAAAATGATTCCCCAAGTTACCTACATGTTTTATCTATGATTTATATAAGTTTTTAATAATTCCTTTTATCAACATTGACATCACATGACTCAAGATTATTAATTCCAATTAATTTTTCCTTTGTTAAATATTTATACCATGTTTCATGATTGATGATCTAGGTATTTATGGGCATGAATTTCCTTATTTTATGCCTGTGCACTTTGATTATTTCATAATACCCTCCTTCTTGTCTTATTCTCACCGATGAAATTCAATTGTTAATGCTTATGTTTACCCTTATTGATCATTTGAGATCACCCTTATTATGTTTCATATTTCCCCAAGTTATGATGAATGATGTTAAATTATTTTAGTATATAAAGGTTTCATATATGAATAAATTTGTGGGAGATGTTTAATTATTAATATGGAATATGAAAATCTGGGTATAGTGGGAAATACACTCTCTTGAAGTCATGGGTATTGTTTATGTAAGATTTTTTCCTAATTCTATAAACCTCTAAACCTAAAAGGTCATTGGGTATGTAATTTATCCAATATATCCATTTGATATTGTAAATTTTTTATGAAAAAAATTGGTCACGTTTATCAGTATCAAATAAAAAAATGTAAGGTTTATGTTTTTAGTACCATATCTAAGAGTACGGTTTTAGGGCTATTACAACACCCCCTGTGGATATCCTTACATGCGCAACTCTAAATTTAAGGTCTCCTCTTCCTTTGGAGATTCCTCTTGTATTATTCATGATTCTTGGAATATTATTCATGGTAAGGGATCTTCTACTATTCTCCATCCATTTCCCCCTTGGTTTCTTCCACCCCTCTTGCTACGTGTGATTCAAACAAACCCTAGGGGTGTCAGGTTGACCTATTTTTGTGGTTTACTTGATTCTAGGGTTTTTTATCCCATTTTTGAGTCTCCTTCAACCCAGATTCAAATATTTGGACCATCCTCCATCAATTTGAGTTAGGTTTTCCCATTCCTTAAACTTTTAATTCCATAACTATTGATTTATTGAGTTCTAAATTTGTGATTTAATAGCCAAATTATATCATTATCTGTGTTTATTGAAATTTTAAGATAAAAACTTGGTTTTCTCTTGATTTTATTAGAAAATGAAGGGTGTTTCCTATTTTAATGGATGATTTAAGCCCGATTTCACTTTTCATTCACACCAAAGGTTTGAAATATTTCTTGGTTGGAATTTTAAAAACTATATTAGGATTACTAAAGGTATATTTAGAATTTAGGGTGAATTTCCAAATGTTTTACTTGGATTTAAAGGATGATCTTGATTTAAAATTTGGTGTGTAAATTTCATGGAAAATGTTTAATATTTCTAATATATTGGAAAATTATTTTCAAGGATATTTTGTTTCTTTAAAGTGAATTCAAGGTGATTTATATTTTCAGCATAATTCATTTACTTGGAATTTCAAGTGGTACTTGAAATGAAAAATATTTATAAATTGTTGAAAGGATTGTTTTTAACAAGATGTGATGTTTAAAGTGCTTTGACCATGTTTGAGTCTTGAAATAAATTGAGAAGTGATGTTCTGAACCTTTAGGTGTTTTTTAAAGGAAAAGTTGAGTTGTTTTATTAACGGATTTACAAATAGATTTGATGATATTTTTTGAAAATATGTTTAGTAAATAGATTCTAAGGGTTTGGTTTTAAATAATGGTTTGATGTGGTACTTTAAACAATTTAGAGTTGACTTGGTATCCCAAGTATTTTATTATAAAGTTTAGTTTTTAACATTAATAAGTTTTATAAAGGTGTGTGAGACCCTCAATTGGGCCCATGTGATAGTGGTTCCACTGTGGCTTGTATTCATTTAGGGGGTGTTAGGATTTTTTTTCACATATTTTGATGCTCATTCTTGGATGAAAAAATGAGCTATTTCTTAGGAGGGTGTATGAGGTTAGGTGTGATTTTATTTCTAATGATTTATATTTTTTGTATGTTATTATTGATTTCTCACCTCCATTTGACTTGTCAGAGGATTCCTAGGTATATAGTAGGTGACCTGCATGTGAGCAAGCCCTAGTGTGAAGAAATAGACTGCCTATAGAATGTTTCCCAAATATATCTCATTGGTATGGTCGAGAGGAAATAAGGTCATATGAGTTAGAAATTTTATTATGCTTATGGTTGAAAAAGAGCTTCAGGGATGTTTATTTTTAGATAGTCCAACGGGACTACCAGGGATGTGGAAAGGTTCTATAGTACCATCCTAGGTTCTTTTTCTATAGTTCAGGTCTTTATTACTAGAGCCTTAGAAAATTTACCATGACACTAGATCCTATTTTATGATGTTTTAAGGGATTTTGTTTGTTATTTGATTTCATCACATACCCATTGATTGTTTATTGACACCATGTTCCTTTAGCCATCTTGGCATGTTTGTGGTGTGTGGGTACCTATTGATACTTGTTCCATTTTAAGGCTTGGTTTTATTTTCAAATTGGTTTTCTAAATGATTTGGAAAGTGTGGTTTGTTTAAAATGGAAAAGTGGTTTAATTTTTAAAAATTATTTTAATAAATGTTTGGGAAAAGTGGGGGAAATGGTTTGTTTTAGGAATGTATTTTTAAATATTCAATTTTCTTGGTTTTTAAAGAGTTTTAAAGAAAATACTTGATTTATGGGTTGGATTGAAAAAATGGTTTTAGGCCATATGATCCTTATTTGTTTTTCAAAAAAAATTTACCCCTTTTTAGAAAAATGTTTTAGTTACACCCTTATTTAACTTATTTTAAAATAAGGGGGATATTTTTTAAAAAGATTTATATCACAATGTTTGGTTTTATCCAATGTGTATGTGAAAACCCTATTTTCCATTTATATTAAAAATTTCTTGAAAGTGGATTTTTAATTAAAGGTTTAGCATGTAGAAAGGTGGGTGGTGTTCTAATAAGTATTTTTATTCTTAGGATTATATTACATTTTAGTTTCAGGTTCTTGGTTCAGTTTTTTACTACTCCTAGAGCATTTATTTATTTATGACTTTGGAGGTTATTTATTTATTTCAATTTATTTAGTTTACTTTTCTACACCAAAAAATAGACCTTTAATGATTTAATTAATGGTTATTAGTGGAAAATAATTATATATGTGGAGGTTTCAATGGGATTCAAATCTATTTATAGGTAAGGGAGTTTGGAGGGTGACCAGAGGGATTACATTTACTTTAAATTTTTATATCTTCCTACTTTTTTTATATATCAGATTTTGGTATGTACGTTTGAATTACAAATGAGTGATTCCATATTTTTAGGAATAGAATCCATTTTCATTTAACTATTATTTAAGAGTGAAATCATTCCTAAGTGTTTTATTTTGATTCCTAGGCACTCCACAAGGATCAATAACACCTTTCAGGCTAGAGGAAGATCAGGTTAGGTACTGGTTCAGGTAGAATCCTAAGATTATTAATTAAAAATGGTATCAGATATTAGGTTTTTTTGGTGGGATCCTAGGTTTATTGAGATAACTTATGTTATTTTTGTGTTTCATGGTAAAATTGAGTTATAATTTTTCATTAGGACTTAGGAAGTAGGTGCAGGGAGAGTGTCATGAGATTTTTATCACCATGAGCCTCAAGTTTACATGGGTAGTCATAATTTTTTATTAATTATATATTTCCATTTTATGGATTTATTATATTATGATTTTATTCCCATGATAGTGGTTCTTTGATCCTCATTGGCATAACTTGAGTTTCCTTGGAAGTCGTACTTGGTGTTTTCGAATGGAAATGAGAGAGAGAATTAGTATGTGGGGTTTGAATACAAGGCCTGTAAAACCATCAAATAATCAAGATATTGATTTTGGACTCTTTATAGGGACCAATTCATGATTGTAACATGGATTTAAACCATGTGGACATGGAAAACATGGTTCTTCATCCTGGTTGGTTTCACTATTTAGACCCCATGACTCTTGGATTTATTAGTGTGCTAGGAAAATGATAAAGGATTGAAGGTGGGTCTTGTGATATGTTGGAATAGTTTAATTGGATTTTTTAAGGCTTGTGTCATCCATTTTTTGTGTGATTTCATATTTGATATGAAATTATATTTGTGTGTGTGAAATGTAGATTTTACGAGAAAATGTTTTTGGTTTGAAACAAGGCCTTAAGGATTATTTGTAAAATGAACTTTGTTTCATGATATGTTTTGAAGTGGTTAATTTCATCATGAAATATGGAAAGTCATTTTGGTTTTAAACTATTTGGAAATGTTTTGAAAGAATCAAGTGTGCTTAGGTTTTTAAAGAATTTGGTGGTTTCAGAATTTTTATATTTGAAAGAGTAATGGAATGAGATTTCTTGGTTTAAAAAAATAAATGAGGAACTTGTGAAAAATGGGATTCTCATTATAAGGGAATTTAATGTTTTTCAAAAACTATATTTTGGGTATTTTTAGGGTTTGACTCTTTAGGGATTGGTTTGAATTTACTTCAAAATGTGAATGTTTTGGAATTAAATAAGGTATTTTCGGAATTGGATTTAAGACCAATTGGTGTATATTTTGAAATTAGTTTTGGGAACATTTTAAATAAACTAAGTTGATTTTAGTCTTGGGGTTGAAATTATAAAATGACTTTGGTTTGGATTTTAGTGTAACAAGGCCTAATTTTAAGGGGCGCATTGATTTTCAAAATGGGATTTTAGGACTCTTGCTAAGGGGACCGTGGTTTTACAAGATTTATGATTTTTTTAATAAATAATGTGATTGTATTTGTCCCTTATTTTATTTTGGGATTTCTTGATGTGATTTTTGGGACATAACCATGTAAGGGTTTATGACTCGTACTGTTTGGAATAATCCTCCTAGAAAGGTCCAGTATAAAGGTAGAGTGCGTGTCTTTAGGGGATTTCCATCATCTAGTTTTAAAAATTACCAAGCTCCAAATGGAGTGGTAAAGGTTATGCTTTCCTCTAATTGAAGTTTTTTGGTTTTAATTCGGGTTGTTTTTTCTAGTGGAACTCTTAGGAATCATATAGGTCAAGTCTTTTAGACATATGAGCCTTGGTTTAATGGTTGAACCAGTGAGGGTAAAATTTATTGGAGATGTTTGTCGTTAATGAGATGTTCATGATTTGATATATACTTCAGATGCTTGGTGATGTCTCTTTAGATGAAGATCTATTTTTGGATTTATGCTTAGTAAGTTTGTACTAGTGGTATCTTGAGGAAGTCTTTGCCCAATGTATTGTTTGGGTGAATATTTGAGTTTTTCATTATGAAAGGGGGTTATTTTGGGGAATATCATACCTCATTGATTGATAGTGTTCATTGTTTATTTTTCATGTTTTTGAACATGGGTTGGTTCTTGTTTGTTGGCTTGGACATGGGAGAAAACCTAGGTCACATGCATGGGTGACTGGGGTTATGGTATGGTTTCAATTGGATTGTGGGTTCTGCAAGTTGATTTTTCTATTGGAATCATCATGGGATGATATTCCTTGGGTTTAGACTGAAGTAACCTCATATGTTGTTCATGACCTTAAGGTTAGAGCTGTGTTGTTTCTTGGTGTTTCATGTATACATTTTTGGTTCTCCTTGGATTTGGGATGACATTTATTTGGTGATCCCACCTTATGTACTTTTGGGATTTTTTCAAATTTTGTGATCTCTTTGTGGTTTAGAGATTGTTATACGGTTGACTATGGTTGGATGTAAACCCTATGAAGTTTTTTTCATGTATGTGAAAAATTATTTCCATCCTTTATGTTTTCTTAGGTTGATACACACTTGGAAAAAATGTTTTGAGAATTTTATAGATTTTGGAAGCTTAAACGTGGGTTTGGGGACTTCTCCATCCAAAAAAGGCAACACCACAATCATGTTATAGGATATGGTGGTCCCAGTGTGTCAAGTAGGTATCCAAAATGACATTATGAGGGAATGACCATGGGCATGGGGTGTTGAGGCTAGACCTATTATTTAGAACCTAATTGATTTCACCATGTATGTTTTGGAGGACATGGTTAGGGGAAACAAGTAGGTTTTTGGGGACACTCCCTAGAGATGTACATTTTAGGATGCATGTTCAATAACACCAAAACCATGGAAATGTTATGGTAGAGGGTGTGGTGATGGTTGGGCTAGCTTGAATCATCTGAAACCATTATACCTCTTCTCAGATCTTGAATTTTTAAAAGGTTAAAACACATGGATCATTAAATGCGAGGTCTTAGTGTGGGTTTTAATCAATTTATACCCATATTAATCTATTAAGCCTATTAGAACCATGGGTGTTATTTTCTATAAATGGAGTATGGTTTGTGTTTGTTTTCAATCAACATTGGGTTGATCAAGGAGTTTTCAAGAGAGGGATTATAATATTACAATTTGAAGTAGGTGTTTAATGTGGTGTCGTTTCTGAGTGCTTTCCAAATTTTTGGGTCTCAAAATTGGGAGTTTATATTTTTGTAAAAGGAAGGTTTTATTCAAAGGAGTCTACAAATCATGGTTTTCGGACCGAAAAACATAGTTTTCAGACCTCTAAGGGAGGTACACATAATGGGATTTCCTTATAGAAGCACGGTATGCAGACCGCGATCAAAAAATGGTTCACAGGATGAATATGGTTTGCGGAAAGGCCTGAGGTTCACTGAAGGTAAATGGTACACGAGATGGCATGTCATTTTCAAAAACGAGATGGTGTTTTTGGCGGCCGTGAAGGAAAAGGTGGTATGAAAACAACATTGGGAAGAACGGTTCATGGGAGCATGATGCACATTGAATATTTGGTAAATCTTGGTTTAGTAGATTATGCAGACCCATTTGCTATATAAGGAGCACTAATCCCTTCATTAGGGGTCGGAACTAAGATTAAAATCTAGGAGGAATTCGGTGAAGTTTAGAGTGGTTTGTGGGAAGAAAACCCCATGAAGGAGACTTTGATTAGAAATATATGAGGAATTTGGTAAAATATATAATGGTTTATGGAAGATGGTTTGTAAAATATAGTTTGCGGAAGACGGTTCATAGAAGATAGTTCGTAGAAGATAGTTCATTGAATCCAGTTCACAGAAGATAGTTCATAGAGTAGGAGTTAGTCTGTAGAGAAGAAGAAGTATGCGGATGTGGTTTGTGGAGGCAGTACACAAATGTGGTTTACATAAGTAGTATGTGGAGGTGGTATGTGGTCCACCACAGTTCGTGAGGTAAGAAGTCCAGTTCACAGAGGGACAGTTAATGAACTAATAGTGCACAAAAAAGTAAATTACATCTTCAGGTGAAAACATGACTTCAATAGAGCATCTATCTATTGTTGAGGATTCATGATTTAATGTCAACCCATTGAAGCAATCACCAATTCAATAAACTAAGTTCAGGTTCTTTCCAAAGTAGTGAGAAATCAGGAGTCAACATAAGTGATCTGAGAGATGTATTGTACTATCCCTAAAACCTTATAAAGGCAGTTCCCCTGGCACAAAGTGACTGGGATAAACTTTTGTAATCCAAAACTAGTGAAGGTTAGTGGAATTTGGTATGAATAAAAACCTATCAGCATATGTTCCTTGAACCAGACCTTAGTGGGTAACCAAGTAAAATTGTTGTGTGATCCTTCTATGTGTGAATGTTTAAATTAATGCACATTACCAATAGATAGATTTAAAAATTTCCTACCAATTTTGGAATAATATTCGTCACTTTAAAATAAAAATTTGACACCCTGATTCACCCCTCCCCTCTCAGGGTGTTCTGGGGTCCTCTAAGTGGTATCATAGGGTAAATATTGCTAGAGTTAAATCTCCCCTTCATTTCTATCATAGAGAATACTATGAATGTCAAGGGACTCCCCCTCTTTTATGGAATAAACTTTCAAATATGGAAGAATATAATGATATTTCATATAAGTTCTCTTAGAATGGAAGTTTTGTTTTCCACTGCACAAGGAATACATGTCACTGATCCAAATGAGTTGTCTATGACTGATATAGATAGGAAAATTCTTGATGTAGATGCTAAAACACAAAATTCCCTCACTACAGCTCTTTCTGATCGAATCTATCTAAAGTTGATGAGTTATACTTCCTCAAAGTATATGTGAAAAAACTATAGAATATATATGAATGTGACAACAAAGTAAAGGAGATGAAACTATAAGTTTTATATAATAGGTTTGATGATCTAAAGATGCATCCTGATGAAAATGCAGATACCTTTTTCAATTGAATTACTGAAGTTTTTGGAGCAATATGAGGACTTTGTGAAGAAATCAAAGTCATTGAAATTGTAAAGAAAATATTGAGAAGGCTTCCAACTCTTTATAATGAAAAGGTTTCATCCCTTGAGGAAATGGATCTCTCTAAAATTTATTTGGATGATCTACTGAGTAGTCTGGTGGCTTATGAAATGAGAGTCAAACTTGAAGATGTAATGACTCGAGTAAGCAAGGAAATGGAATTCAAATCCATGGAAAAACTTGAAATTTCAGGAGATAGTATTGATGAAGATAATGAGGAAAAAGAACTTCTTTCTCTCATTGATAAGAAATTAAATAATGGAAGATGGAAATTTGAAGGATAGTTACCTATGTCTTGTTTTCTTTGTGGCAGATTTGGGAACATTGCCTCTCGGTGCACAAGAAAGTTTGATGATGAAGAAAGTGAAGATGAAGACATGCAGAAGCCCCAGAAAAGGTTTTTTAAAAAGAGAGAATTCAAGTATGGTAATAAATTATAGATAAAGAGTTTTTTATGTGAATAATAAGATGTTGATAGTGAATTATTTGAGGAATAAGAACTATAATTTAAATCTGGAACCCATGCGTCAATTATGGATATTGTGGAAAAGTCAAAACCATCGAGAGATAAAGCTAAAGATAATCAATTGACCACTTATGATGATCTCAAGTTGCAACTTAAAGATGATTTTTATAAGCTTGAGAATCAATGTAAGAGATGAAAAAATTATAGAGTAATTATGGAAGAGTCATCATAATATGTTGATATATTAGAAGATGAAATTGAACGACTTGAGGAAGTATTAAAGGAACATTCAACAACTTTTTAAAGCTCAGAAGATATAGTTGAACTAAAGATCAGAACTGAAGAATAGGAAAAGGTCATTAATGAACTTACATCTAGACTGGAGAAGAAGTCCAAAACTATTGAGATACTTGAATAAGAAGTTGTTACTCTTAGAAGTAAACTTTAAAGTGACTCAAGTTCAAAAGAAACAAATAAGAAAATTTAGTTTGGAAAATTCTCAGATGCTGAGCTAATAGAGAGAGATAAGCATGGTTTTGATGGAATTGAAAAGGTTCTAAACAATCAAATACCCTCATACATAGGAAATATAGGAGTTGGTTGTAATGTTGAAACATGAACTATTGGAAATAAAATGGGCCAAAATAAAGGCAAGATAAAAGTTATACATATCATAAAGACACCTGAAGTACAAACAAATAAAGTCTCAAATCAGACTGAAAGGATTATTGAAAACTATCCTCAAGTTTCCTGAGATGATAGATAGTAAAACTATCCTCCTAAGGAAGTTTAAATGAGAAGGAATAGAAGTGAAAATACATTTAAACTTATAAAATGAAAATTCTATGGCTATCTAGGCCATGCTATGTTATACTGTGAAGAGGAAAGGAGCTATTTGAATGGGGAAGAGCTAGGAAGTCAAAAAAGGATAACAAATCCATATCCCAATTCTTATATAAGAAATAGTTTCTATGGATATTGTTTTCATTATTCTAAATTTGGCCATAAAGCTGTTGATTGTAGGTAGAGGAATGGCAGGAACAATTCATACAGAACTCAAAGATAAGTGAATACTCACCAACCAGACGGTTTTGTTCTTACAAACATGTTCTCTCTTATAAAAGAGGAGTGTGATTATGATGAACCTATGAACATGAAAAATATATTTGAAAATCCATCTTTATCATTCACTAAAACTAATATTTCATGGAAGGAAAAGAAGAAAATTGAAAAATCCAACCTTGTATAATTAGCTTTCAAAGCTACCAAGAACATCATCACTTGGATTCTTGATAGTGGATACTCATACCATATGATGGGAAATGTAAAACTATTAATTAATTTCAAGAAAAAGGTTTATTGAACAGTGAGATTCAGTAATTATGGTGCTTTGAAGATCAAGGGCAGTGGAAGTACTGAACTAGCCAATGGTGATTTGAAGAAGACCAAAGTTCTTTATGTGGATGGGTTTCATCACAATCTCATGAGTGTGAGTAAACTCTGTGAATCAATAATTATAGTGAAATTCAATCAGAAGGGGCGTACTTTAAAAGGAAAAACAAGTAATTATATCATGAAAGGATGCTGAACAAATAACAACTTATATCAGGTTAATAGTAAAGAGAACATTTGTTACATGATAGTTAAAGAAGAGAAAAACTTGTGGCACCGGAGGTTGGGTCACATAAATCAACAATACATGGAAAATATATCTAAATTAAATATTTTCATGGATATCCCAAATTAGAAGCATGAACGAGAGATTACTTGTGATGCTTGAATGCGAGGAAAGTTGGTGTGTAGTTCATATCGTCCAAAGAAAAAAAGAGGAACAAATATTCTTGATCTCATTCATATAGTTGTATGTGGTCTAATAAATTTTGCTGTAAAATATGTAGAAAGGTACTTCATCCTTTTTATTGATGATTATAGTAGAATGTCTTGTGTGATGGTTATACACAGGAAATGAAAAGTGCTTGATTGCATGAAAACTTATCACCGAATAGCTGAGAATGATACTGGATGGAAAATCAAAGTTCTATGGTCTGAAAATGGAGGGTAATACACATCTATTGAATTTGAAAATTACCTGGAGAAACATAGACTACAATATAAAGTGGATGCTATGAGAACTATGTAGGAAAATGGAGTTGTTGAGCCCTGGAATTGATAGGTGAATAGTATGGACAAAACTATGTTGATTGAGAGTCATATCTCTCACCATTACTAGAATAATGATGTTCAAGATTCGGTTTATATTTAAAACCAAAAAAGGATTTATATGGGGGAAACCAAGACACCCTATGAGTTATGGCATGGAATGAATCCCTATTTGAAGTATTTTTGGGTTTTAATAAGTAAATGATTTATCCAAAACAAATAAGGAAATTAAGTCAAGTATGGTAATGCTGTAGATGAAGGAATATTCCGCAGCTATTCAATGAATATCAAAGCCTAAAAATGTTTCAATAAACATCTTGGAAAAATTGTGGAAAGCAATGATGTGAAGACCATTGAAGATAAAACCACAAATGCCTCAATAAATTTTTCTACTGATGTGATAGAAGATGAGGAAGAATGTTGACATGAAATGAATCCAAATATAGAAGTAGAATAAGGCATGAGAAATAATCAATAATTAGATAATGATGTTGAATTAGAATAAGAATCATAAGAGGAAACCATGGATGAAAAAAATTCATATGAACCTCACAGGAGAAATCAAAGAGTAGAAATTGATCAATCCAACATCATTGGGGATTGGACAGCTCCCACACAGACATGAAGAATTAGGAATAATACACAATCTACATTCCTATCAGTTGTGGAACCATCATCATTTGAAGAAGATACAAATTATTAATCATGGGTTAAGGTCATGAATGAAGAGTTGGATCTGATCGATAAGAAGAAAACATGGGATTTGGTTAAGAGACCCGATAACCACAATGTGATTGGTACAAAGTGTTTTTTAAAAATAAATTCGATGAGCATAAAAATGTGATCAGAAATAAAGAGTGCTCGGTGTGTAAAGGATATTCATAGATTGAAGGTGTTGATTTTGAAGAAACATTTGCTCTGGTGGATAGACTAGAGTCAATCAGACTACTTCTTTCCATGTAAATTCAAATAGGATACAAAGTGTATCAATTTGATGTCAAAACAACTTTCTTAAATGGTGTTCTTGAAGAAGAAGTCTACATAGAACAACCAGTGGGTTTTCTACTTGGTAATGATGAAATGAAGGTATGTAGATTAAAGAAGGCACTCTATGGATTAAAGCAGGCATCATGAGCTTGGTATTATTGAATGGATTCTTATCTAAAGAATATTGAATTTAAAAGAGGAGGAGTGGATCACAATCTCTATGTGAATAATTCTTAGAAAGACCAGTTCATGATTCTGGTGTATGTAGATGATATTATATTTAGTGGAAACAAGCAGGGACCAGTGGATGAATTTTCCAATCACATGAAATAATAATTCTAAATGTCTATGATTGGTGAGCTCACAAACTTCTTAGGGATGCAAGTGATTTAGAGGAAAGACTAAAATTTTATCTCTTAGGAAAAGTATGCAATAGAATTGCTGAAGAAGTTCACTATGCATGAATCCAAACCAATGTTGACTCTGATTGCAGTTGGAACTAAACTTGGAAAGTATGAGGATGAGACTTATATAGATCCCACCATGTACAGGAGAATAATCAGAAGCCTACTGTACTTAACTGAAACATGGCCAGATATTGTCTTTGTAATATGCTTAGCACCTCACTTTCAAAGTAATCTAAAGGAAGAATATTTGGCAGTAGTTAAACTAATCATGAGGTACATTCAAGATACTAAAAAGTATGTATTATACTTTTTTTTAGGAAAATATAATGAACTATCATCATTTTATGATGCTGACTGGGTTAAAAATATAGTGGATAGAAAATCCACAAGTGGCGGAGCATTCTTTATTGGCAAGAAATGTGTGGGTTGGTTGAGTAAGAAATAGGAAATCACTTCTCTCAGTACTACTGAAGTGAGTATATCTCTACTACAAATTCTTGCACTCAACTAATTTGGATAAAGAAACAACTGACTGATATTGGTGATGTGGTGAAATATCCAATGGCGATTCACTAGGATAACAAGAGTTCAATTGATCTTACGAAGAATCATGTTTAGGATTATTGTACGAAACACATTGAAATCAGATATCACTTCATCAATGAAAAAGTGGAATAAGGAATGATTAAAATAGATCATGTTGGAAATGATGATCAATTTATTGACATACTGACCAATCCATTATCAGCACATTTGTTTTGGAAACATCAGTTGAACCTCGATGTTCGACCACCTCCCAGTTCCTAATAAGGTTTCAGTTGTTCCCATCTCCCTAGCTGTATTAACCGTTTTAATCTGTTTGTGAATGTGATGTAGGTTTATGTAGGAGATATGATCTAGGGGGAGTGTGTTTTGAGCTCTACCATGTTCAAATACTGGTCTTTGGGTTTATCTATAATGGGGGAGAATGGATAAATTCAATAGTATAGAGAATAGATAATGGTTAAAGGAGGAGAATGAAATGTTTTTATGAAATGTTTTTCTAGTTATAGGATAAGTTCAATGAGTTACAATGGGGGAGAATGATAATGGAGAAAAAAATTTGGTGTTATGAGAAATAGTAAGAGCTTACTTGGAAATATTTAAAGAATATTCCAAGAAATAAGAATCCAATTAATGCTTACCCTCTTGTTTTCTACAATGAGAATTTATCACATAGACTTACAGTGTTGGTTGAGTTGTTTCTTGTGTATTAGGTTTATTTGTGGCTGTTACTTCATTAAATTTATCTACAAATTTCCAACAAACCCAAAGGGAGAGATTGTTGGACCCAAGGGTGTTCTTTGCTAGAAATGAAGTATGGTTTGTGTTTTTTGGAAATACACATTGGGTTTATCAAGGAGTTTTCAAGACAAGGATTCTTATAGTATAGGAAAAAGTAGGTGTTTAAGGTGGTATAGTTTCCCAATGTTATTCCAAATTTTTGGGCCTCAAAATAAGAAGTTTATCTTTTTGGAAAAGGAAGATTTTATGAAAAAGAGTATGAAAAGCATAGTCTGCGGACCAAAAAACATAGTTCACGGACCGCTAAGGGAGGTACACGGAATGGGATTTCTGCATAGAATCATGGTACATGGATTGCGATCAAAAAACAGTTTTTGGGATGAATACGGTTCACAGGAAGGTATGCGGTTCACAAAAGGAAAACGGTACGTGAGATGACATGTTGTTCGCAAAAATGAGATGTTTTTTTTGGTGGCCATGAAGGAAAAGGAGGTATGTGGACTGCGTAAGGAAGAACAGTTCATGAGATCACAATACACGATGAAGATGGTTCATAGAATCCAGTTCATGGAAGAAAGTTCACAGAGGAGGAGTTGGTCCACATAGAAAAAGTAGTAAGTATAAATGGTTTGTGGAGGTAGTACATGGACATGGTTTTCTAAGTAAGTACATGGAGGTGGTACATAGTCCAATGTAGTTCATGGGGTAAGCATGCCAGTTCGCAGAGGGACGGTTCGTGAACTAACAGTGCATGGAAAAGTGAATTACATCTTTAGGTTAAAACATGACTTCAATAGAGAATCTATCTATAGTTGAGGATGCATTATTTAATTCTAACCCGTTGAAGAAACCACAAAGTTGATAAAATATGTTCATATTCTTCCCAATGTAGTGAGAAAGGGGGAGTCAACAAAAGTTATTCGAGGGACACAATGTGCTATCCATAAAACCTTGTAAAGGTAGTTCCCTTAGCACATAGCGACTATGCTAAACTTTTTTAATCCACAACTAGTGAAGATTAGTTTACTTTGGTACAAATGATGACCAGTTGGTGTATGCTCCTTAGACTATCCCTTAGTGGTGAACCAAGTAAAATTGCTATGTGGTCGCTCTGTGTGTGAATGTTTAAATTACTTCACATTACTAATAGAAAAATTTAACAAGTTCCCACCAACATGGGAATAATATACATCACTTTAAAATAAAAAGTTGACACTCTGATTCACCCCTCCCATCTCAGGGTGTTTTGGGGTCCTTAAAAGCCTTCCTACCTAATGATTCCTTTAAACATGGAGAATTCCAAATAACTTTCAGGCATTTTTAAGGCAAGGTTTCAAGCAAACCTCTTAGATAAATATTTGACCTTGGGAGATTCATTCATTTTGTTTCTCCTTATCTAACGTTGATATAAGATCAAACCTTAGGAGTTGAGACCAATTCTTATTGAGGCAGAACTATTGGAGGCTTACTCTTCTTTTCTAGTCGTAGTTCCTAAGTGACCATTCATTGTATTACTTTGACCAGAACTTGGTATTATATTTATGGTGATTATTATCATTGAGTAATTTGTTATGGATCTATCTCCTTGTTTTGTTTCCCTTCTTGAGTCTTATTCCAAAACCCTTTTCATGTTGTATTGGAATCAGTTCTAAGAACTTTTGTTGTGTGAGATTGTTCTGTTGGTGTGAAAACATGGTTTAGGATATGAAACTCTTGATGAAACTTGATGTTGACATTAAAAAACATTAGATATTAAGTTACTTACCATGTAGAGTCCATATATATGATTTTTATCATGATGTGAATTTGTGTACTTTATTTCTTATACCATTCTTGAGTTTGATCACATATGTGAGCATGCATAGCCTGTGAGACCCATGTTTGAGTATGATCAAATTTGTGTGTATGGATATTGATAATTGTGTTGCTATTATTTTTGTTCATATATTTACTATGCCTATTTTGTATGATGTATGGCCTTTGAAGCTTTCTCTTATGGTAGTGTATGACAGGTGGTCCATTATGGCTTGGTTTTTCCTTAGAGGGGGAGTGTGTTGACATGTGATTATGACGAAAATGGACCCAACATAGGTAGGGGTAAGACAATATTGAGTATTGACCTAATATAGTGTTAGGATATGATGATTGTGTGGCCTGACCTGAGGTAGATATGGGGTATAATGAACTTGTGGTCTGACCAATGATAGGGTTGGGGCTTGAAGGTCTTATGGCCTAACTTGAGGCTCATTGGCATTGTGGCTACTGAGAGATATATGGTGACCTTGAGTTCAACCCCAGTTTATGATATTTTTTATCAATATCTTTCTATAATGGGGCCTAAGTATGTATGGCTGGGGGTTTGTGGTGTCTTGGTTAGCACACAACCACTCAATACGTGATTATATGTTGTTGCTTTCACTTTTATTTGTTATCATGACATACACACTTATGTATATGAACTCACATTAAGGATGCATTGGTGGCATCCTACTAGGTTTATAATCACACCCTACATGGGCATCTCGATGCACATTTATAATTCATGATCATGGATATAGGAAAGGAAAATACCCCAGCGACAGGGAGCTAAGAGAAAAAGTATGTTGATCAGAGGTTGTACTGGGATAGACTCCAAAGTGTTGTCATGGTTTTTTATGTATTTACCTTCCATGATTATACTCTTATTTGAACTACCACTTTGGGGGTACTTTGTTAATTATTTTTTATAACTGAGATTTTATCCACATCATTTGTTATAATTTTTTTATTTATTCCACTTTTTTATCCTATGTTATTATTTATATTTTTATTTATTGATACTAAGGGTATATTCTCCCCACTAACATCATTCAGACCCTCACTTCTAGTTGAAAACCTCTTGCATATGGGTATGTGAACCTGAGGCCATGTGGTACTCCATATCAAATTTAGTGATTTAGGATGAGGCATCACAAAGTGGTATCAAAATAGGTTTTCCATATCCCTTCGTTCTTAACTATTTTGGGGAAAGGTAGAAAGGGGTTAGGTTATGTGGGACTCAGGTAGGGGAGTCGCATGTATACCTATCCAGTATACATGCAACGAACCTCTTAATTTCTATTATTTAGATTATTGTTATAGTTATGGTTTTATGATTTCATGTTGATATTGAGTATATTGTGTTGTTAATATTTTTTTGGGATTTATGTGTTTTCATGCATCATGATTAGGCACTTAGGATCACATACCACACACACACACACAGATATATATATATATATATATATATATATCTGTTTTGTACTGCATATTAGTTTTTTAAATTAATTCCATGATTGTGATATCTATTCAAGATTGACTTGTTTTCTCTATTGTGTGATATATCTAAGTTTACTATTTTTATGATATATATGTTGGAATTAGTTAGTTGAACTTGGGAATGCTGTTTGTTTTGTATATATATAAATGTGACTAATGTATAGGTACAAAATTACTTGAGTAGTACTAAGAGGGTTTTAACTTCTTATTGTGGATAGCCTCCTAGGATATGTTTGAAGGAAATATACCCTAAAGACATATTTTTATATGATATATCATCTTACATGAAAATTGTGATTTTCATGCATTGGGTATATTATTCTATGTGTTCTAGACACTTGAACCATTCTCTATTGAGGCTATCATGAAAGAAATGTTTTATAAGATAAAATGATAGGGGATAAATACATAAGATGCATTCATGAACTGACCATGATATTTATTCATGAATTTAAACACATTAATAAATGAGAGGATACTCAAGGAGCATCATTTATTACCTATTTAATTACTGTCATGTGATAAAAGTGTGGTTGTGTATTGTGATCCTCATTCTTGGATGAAACTCTATGAACCCAAATCCCTTTCATCTTCCTCCTTTTCATATAGAGGTATTGGCATACCATGAAGAGAATTTTGATCTTGTCTGATCATCAGATGATTCAGGCGTAGTTCATGGATACCTATGAATGTGGGATATTTATGTTTTCCACTTTCTTGATATTTATCAAACTCACCAGACAAAGATCAAAAGGTATTAGTGTCTCTTCAATGTAAGGTTGATTAGCCACTAAATGAGGCTAATATTCATTGTTAATATATATAATATTCATGTTATTTATTATTAATAAACACCATTTTAGTGCATTTTACACTTTTAACATCATTTCACATTATGATTATAATACCTTCTTAAAATGCACTATTATGTAGTACATTTTTGAACATTATTTGAAGTACTCAATGATTCATCTGATTTTAAGGAATCTAATTATAAATATTTTAATTTTACATTTTTTTAAATTGATATAAACTTCAATATAAACATGTTTGATTCAGGGATCAATGGAGAATTCATGGAAGAAGATGAGAATATTTTGTGATAAAGGAAACAATTCTGGAGAAGTCAGATTGGACACCATCCCACTGATGAGAATGTGGGGCCCAACATACAGGCCCAATGAATCCCAAATTTCGTGGATTTCTATAAGACATGTATAGGAACAAATAACTCTTTAGGATCCAATGATAATTCTGCCTCCATGGTTTCCATTTAGACGGACCAAGTTAGAGATAAAATTCTGGGCCAGATTCTGCTGCCCAAAAAAACATTCCACTAATCTAATCATATATCCCAATCCAAAACTCCAAATGGGCCCAAATTTTACAAGATAGTAGGATAAATCCTGGGATCCATTTTATTATTCTATGTTCCACTCTGATTAGTCCATATATAAGGACTTACAAGCGCGTATTTTCGGTAGAAGCAATTTGGCTGCCACCTCGGGTTAAGGGTGGAAAAGTCTTATCTCCCTTACTTTCCACCACCCTAGGCCTACCATACTCAAAAAAGATACATGAAATGAAACTTTATTTAAAATAAAATTTTATATTAAACAAAATTAAATTAATCTATAATAAAATAGATATAAACCCAACCATGAGACTCGGTACACCAGAAAAAAATGAAAATGATTAAAGATGATGTCTATCCTTCACGAATAGTATAAAACCCCACCCTTACAATGAGGTATGAACCACATTAAAATTTGTCCAGATCCCTTAATTTTGTTTTTAAAGGCATTTATAAGGGGTATTGGGGGGTCTTGGAGGCATCCAAGAGGCTTGAGAGGAGGTTGGTTCATGCATCCTAAAGGTTTCAGTGCCACTAGCTAGCCATTTGTAGACCAAAAACTAGCTGATGGTTTTCTTGTAGGCTTACAGAGACACTAGAAGACTACTGTATAGTTTGTGAGACCAATCAACTAGCCTATGGGTTTTAGATAGTTTTTTAAAGAGGTGGATAGTTTGGTATTTCTATTTTTTTACCCCCTTAAGCTCACCCAATTTTCTCCTCTCCCATTATTATATCACCCCCTCTTATAATACTCTTCTCCTTACTTCATCCTCCATAATATATCTTCTTCCCTGGTTGTTTGTTTTTTCTATCATTTAGTGCATTCAAGACCTATAGGTAAGTATATAACTCCACTCTCCTCTATTCTTGTTTTCTTTCACTACCATATGGTTTCAGTCATGTTTATCTCATATGCCCTGTTTTTAGTGAATTTATTTTCTTTCTCATTTCCTTCCATTCTAAAATTAATCAAAGCTTGGTTTTGGGTGTTTCGACTCCTCTTTGACTAAGGTAGGTGGTTCTTAAGTATTTTCCCATAGTCAAACTATTTTTTTCTCTTAAGTTATATTTATATTACTCAATTCTTTTTTCCATGTTTGACCTTAATTTTTGTTAAAATCCTTAAATAAAGTCCTTAGAATGCTATAAAACCCTTGAATTTTTTTTTATTTTAAAATGAAAATATTAGGATCATGGTAGATCTTAGTTAGTATTATGAATCTTGGAATACAACCTTGTAAATTGGGAACTTTATTTGGGTTGGTGTTTAGTTTTGGTAACTGAACATTGTAATTGGAAATTGAATTTTGTTTTCCCTTATAAAGTGTCTTGAAATGGGTTTCCTATTTTAAAAATGTTATTTGGTTTTTTTAATGAAATTGGTAAATGTAATTGGCCTTTTACTTGGTTTTTATTCTACTAAGAATTAGAATATGGTCATTGTGAACGGTTTTGGATAATGGGGCTTGGAATTTTTTTATAATAGAAATGTTAATTGATCCCTTATTATTTTAAATTTTTTATTTTATATTAATAAAATGTTGATTTATACCTCATTCATGTCTTAAATGAAAAATTTGGTGATATGTGGATCATCTATTATTGGTTATAACTAGGGTGAATCTGGCCCTCAGGTTGATGTTTGGGCCTTGAGGATGGTTATATGACCCCCCAAGTTCTGGTTGGAATGAGGACGAGTATATTATCCTAAAATTGGAGTGGTTTTGGGTAGTATGTTCCCTATGATGTGCTCAGAGACATCCGACATCGACTGAAGCAGGTGGGTGAAACCTCAGGTGTCACCATAGATCCTAAGTTTATATTTTTATTTATCCATTTATTTATTATTCCAGTTATCTAAATTTTTTATTTATGGCACCATTATATTAACTTAATGTTCATACATGATTATTTTGGTGTGACATTGGTGGTGGCTTACTAAGTCTCACTCACACCCTGCTTGGACTGCCATTTGATACCCGAATAGATTTCATGGATGTAGGAAGGGGCACAAAAAAGTTCCATATGATTGATTCATGACTGCATATTAGGAAAGAGATGGGGGATGGGTTCTGGGTTAGAGCTCAGACTGCTTTGGAGAGTCTTGTATTTTATTTATTTTTGGGTATCGTTTTCTTTTTTGTATCTTTTTTATGCTTGATGTATATGTCTCATGACTTGTATGACTTTGACACACATGTAGCATAATTCTGGTGATTATACTAGTTATGTTTAGTCTGGTTATTACCTTATTATCTATTTATGTTGTGGTGTTCCTTTTTACTTATCTCATGTAAGTGTGTGTTATACTTTTGTCGCTGAGGGTATAGTATCCCCAAGTAACGTAACCTAACCCTTAATGCTAGTTGGTAGCCTCTGATGTACGAAGATTTTCAGCAGATGTAAAATAGTGACCACCATTCTGAGCATTAAATAGTAGTCCAGGGTATTGGGATGTTACAAATAGTCTAACTCCCCCACTGGTATGTATTCAAACACCAACATTACACTCCACCTTAATAGCTTCTGAAGTAAATCTCCAATGGAAAATGAAGCTTCTCCTTTTCTTGTACCATGATATACAAATCCTACATGAACACTAAGGTATGCATATATGAGGTCTCTAATAACTTCCATGAGTTCCCATGTATGTCCAATAAAAACATGTCTAAATCAAAGATATTTTTAAAAAAAATCACTTTTCAAAATCACCATTTTATATAAAATCATTTCTCAAAAGTAAAATATTTATTTTAATCCATCAAGAAAATAAACCAACTCATCGAGTGTTATAAAAAACAGTAGTAACCCTACTTGATTTACCCATAAACCATGTAAATTAACATCAAATTCATCCTTTACAACCATCATATACAAATCATAATACATCATGAAATTTGAAGGAAACATAATCTTTTAACAACACATTCACATTTGACTATGATCATATTACTATCTATTGGATCACTATCCAATCAAAAAAATTCACTTGTATACTTATGATAGGTTTCATGATACTTCCCTCCCATGCCACAATTCTTCTACTCATGTTTCTTGGTACTTATGTCTAATTTTTCCTAGTACATTTTCCCATTACTCATTACCCAGTTTTCAAAAACTTTTTATTAATACATTTTTATCGAAATCCATAATATTAAATCAATGTTAGATTTAAAAATTAAAATTCTAATTTACAAAAAATTCAAAAATTCAAATTATTTTCCCAAAATCCATCATTTTAAATCAAAACATGATTTTAAAAAATAAAAAAACATTTTTTAGAAATACTAAGATAACATTTTGGAAAATCCTAGAAAATCCATGTTCATCATAAAATATATGGTTTCTTAAAAACCCATGATTTATCAAATCAAATTGAATAAAAAATTATTTGATAAATTGGTATGTGTTTTTGCGATGTGCTAAATTTATAAATTTGTAAAAATAATAACTATTGTAGTTATAAAAAGATGGGTCATTCCATAGGGAAACAATAGTCTAGATAAATAGACTAAATATTTTTCAACAATGTTTAGGTGATCAACTTGAGATATTTTTATTTAGAAATAAAAATAAAAATTAAATAAACTAATTATTCTAAATTTAATTTAAAACGAAATATAAATTTATTCATCAAGATGTCTTTGGGATGTAAAATTCATTGTAAAAATTACTACATATTCCATAAAATTATGTAATCTATGATTAAATAATTATTTTTCTCAATTATGAAAAATTTGAGATATTAAATATTTATCATAAACCTTATTAAATATTTTAATTCATCAGCTAGAGGAAGGAATCTGACTTACTGTCCCGCATTACTACTCTGCACCCCCAGCTTCCCTCAGGCCCCGCTCTATAATTATCACTAGATTTACAATTTCAATAATAATAATCAACCTGAACACATTGACCTGAGATCAAACATCAAGTCAAAGACCTTCCTCAAATGATCTTTACCTTGATAACTCACCATTAAGGCATGTTAGTTCAAAACTATGCAACTTTGTAAAGCATGTCGAGTACTCCATAACTATCATGGAACCTTTCTCCAGACACATGAACCCACTAGCCCACTCTTCCCTCAGAGTCTCAGGGTAAAAGTATTCATATAACCTGGTTTGGAAATCAACCCAAACCATATCTCATAGTCTTTCGGGTTGGTTTAGAAAATCCCACCAGCACTTTACTACTCCTCGAAGCATATAAGTTTCAAGATTCACTCTCCTCCCAAGAAGTGTCTCCAAATGATCGATGATAGGTAGTGTAGTCTCAACCACATATCAATAGCCTATGGACCTCCATCTCTCAAAAATGTGGGAGGTTACTACTATTGGAACATGTGTATCAGTTGAGCCATAGACAAGGCAGGCTGCGATGCTCCATACAAAGTCTGCATATAGAGAAAAAACCCCTTGCAGAATTGTGCCTCAGTACTTGTGAATGATAAAACTAATGGTTCCACAACTAGAACTAAAAGAGAATCCACCTATATACCATGTCCCACCCCCTTTGGATCATGGTCATCTCCACCCTCCTAGAATACGACTGGAGTTTATCATGGTGTAATGTATTTATAATACTAAATGAACACCTCAAAAAATAATGACACCAAGGTTCACAACTAAAAGTGTAGGACAAGTCAAAACCTTCTTATAAACAAGTCATACCACATAGATTTCTCCTAAATCTAATACTAATAAAAAGAAACAGTCGCAAAAGTCACTAGAGACATTTCATATTTCCCACTCAAAAGTCAGATCTATGTCAAGTTCCCTTTTTAACATTTCAGTTTCCATTTCATTTTCATATTAATTTTACATTAATTTTAAATGTTTGAACCAAATGGTGCATCACTTACAATCCATAAGGTCCCATACTCCTCATGAAATGAAATATGATTCCCACCTAATCTACACCATAACACGTTCTAGTGCATGCGACTCATAGTCCATGACTCAATGTGCCATAATTTTCTGCTTTGGGTGTCTACTATAGTCTAATAAGGAAAAAATTTCTTAGGTTACGATAAGAACTCTGAGTACTAACCATGTTTATTAATTTCCTACACAAAATGTCTATCACAATAGCAGTTATATCTATCATTACACCTATCACAACATCATGAAAACATGAAATGCATCCTATATGAAATGACATAATGCATGGAATGTGAATTCTAGTAGGTTCCTAAAATGATGCATGAGATGGAATACCCTCATTTCATCAGGTTGAAACAAAATAGAACCCACAATCATATCAATTATTACATCACAATTCAAGTGCATCACCCAACAGTGGAATCAAATTAACTATAATAGTCAAAATCTAGAAAAAATCAATTTACATTTGAGGAAATTTGGATTTTTCCTATATGTGGGTTAGCTACTACCAAGAACAACTAATTGAAAAATTATTATTCTTCATAATCCCCTTTCTATTGTTTGAAAATAGTAAAGTAGAAAATAATATCTCCTATGATACCACTTTGTAACATCTCAGACCTGGATTCCATTGAGTGGTGCCTTGAACCTAGTTGGTCACATGGACTCAAACACATATCCCCAAATTCCAGAGGCCTCTGACTAGTAACGAGGGAATAGGGTGTGTCTGTGGGGAGACTATTCCCTCTTACCAAATTGTAACACATCAGTAATAATCATATGAATAATAGCAGAAGCATAAAATCAATTAGACATTAGATAAACATCCATATGACAGATATAAATATATAAAAAAATACAGAAGTAATCACATATATAGATGATGATAATACATGTAATGTCTCTAAAAATCATCCAAAACAAGTAAACAATAGTACAATACAATACATGTATCAAAATACTAAAAGACCAAACAGTGTTATCTCTAGATAACATCACATGCCTCAACTCGGTTCTGTGCTCCCTTTCTCCTAATCATGGTACAAAATTAAGCATAAAACTATGGTATCTTTCCCCGGTACCTACTTTCATCCATATAGTCTATTCGGGTACCCAACAGTGGACCAAACAAGGTGTGAGATACAATCCCAGCAGGTTACCACCCAAAGGTCTATAACAAATCCTGGCTGTGTAATATAAGATAAAGTAGAGTGCATAGTATAATAGGTATGGAAATGGTGAAAGTAAAGTGCCGATGGAAAAATTATACAAACATTTTATCCTTTACAACCATATATGTCTCCCTATAAGACAAGTGTTATGCTCCTATAACAAGGCAACTAATAAGCAAAATGAAGTAAACACCATGTCCATGCTATTTACATAGTGTATAAAATCACCCATGTCCTTTCCATACAACTTGTAATATCATATCCACCATGGAAACACTATATAATAAAATTTTCACAAGTACTATGACCATGCCATATAAATCAATATGTAAGACCCCTTGAAGTTGGATCCAAGTTATATTGAACTAAGGATTCCTCATCGAGTCCAAGGAGAATATTGATAGAAACTCGATTAGGCTTGAATTGGGGTCCAAAGATCATGTCTACTGACCATGTTCATTGAGAGCCCAAAAAATAGGATCTAAGGGGTAGAAAGGCCCAAGTAATCCCACATAATCAATACCCAAGGATCAATCTCAACCATGGAGTCTACTACTACTATCAAGATCCAAGGATTAACATCCAAGGAATATAATGGAATCATTCCTCATTTGTTCCATTCAACATTTCATACCATGAGTTTAACCACTCATATAACCATTCAAAAACATTCACAATTAATTAATTTACCAACTAATTTCCACAATTGATAAATAAACCATTTAATAAATTTAATCAAACAACATCATGTTTACACATGGAAAAGGAGGAAAAACATCTCCTAACAATCAATTCAATTTAATTCATTTAATTATAGGATTCCTCTAACTAGGAAAGATAAAAAATCATACCCCTTGGATGGTTCAACAATAGGAAAAGGAAAAGGGAACACCCCATGGGTGGCCTAAGTTGGGGAAACAATCTACAACTAAACTCATAAAAACTAAAGGGAATACCTAACTGGTTCCATTACATTCAATTCGATTAATCAATTCGATTTCAGGGACATTCTAGAAATTCTAGTAGGCAACGCAATGAAAAATAGCTCTATAAAGCACCAAACCATTTAGGAAAAGTATAGACCACATAACATAGGTACTTAGTAGAGTGCTCGTCAAGTATCATCTTCTGATTAGACTTAGATCAGAAGAAAAATGAAGAACGAACAAAGAACCTATAAATAGTTCATATTATCTTGCACCTAAATAACTCCATCGATCTGAAGTTAAAATAAGAATGACATAAAAGGATGGATCACTCACCGGTTTGGATCCAATGAGACCAAAAATGATTGATTTCGAGTTCAGACAGAAGAACAGGAGTAAAGCCTATAATTTGTCTTCAAGGAGGACTCCCCACATCCACTACTGTCCAATGGATTAGGTTAAGAAAATAGGTTTGAGTTATAATATATTTTAAGGGGAAAATGGAAATTTTACCCAAAATACTAGGCTGCATGGTTTTCCCACACAATTGGCCAAACTGTGCACCAACCATGTGCCCACTTCTGTACTATGGGGGAACCCACATGGTCATTGCACACAATTTGACTAGCTGTGTGTAAACTTTGAATTTCAGATGTACTAAAAATTGTAGGTGCCCCACATGGTAATGTGCCTCCATCCACATGGTTTCCTCAAACTATGTTTCTTGTAGCACCCCATTGTCTAGCATCGCATGGTTAGTAGTAACCATGCGACCTACCCTACACAATTTCTAGTAACTTTGTGGACTATCCTTATTTTCCAAAAGTCTAGGCTCTGGGTTCCGAAAAATCCCCAGACACCCCCAATACCCCCATGGAATCAAAGGGTATTCACATTAGTCCATAAATAATCATTCAAAATGAAATTAGAAAGGTTTGTACCTCATAAGAAAATCCAGTATCTTATAATATTCCCCACTTAAAGCAATTCATCCCCGAATTACCCTCTCAACAGTGGTCAAGATTCATCTGAGAATAAATCTATCCACTAACTACATACATCACCCCCCCAAGTATCATCCTATAAATGTCTATGATTCCATAGAACTTGTACTAGAGGAACTGACCGGCCTCAGAGAACCTTAATACTCCTATCAACGATATGAATAGGATGCTCCTCAGAGGACGCATCAGCCTGTAACTCCACCTCATCCGACCATAGAGTGTGAGACAAGACTAAGTGAAAATGGCATAACTGAGATACATGGAAGGTGTCATGCATGACCCAGTACCTCTGAGGTAATTGTAAATAATAGGCTACTGAACTAAATCTCTCTAAAATCTTAAATGACCTGACATATCATGATGAATGATTACCCTATCTCCCAATATGTCTATGTAACAGCCTTAGTGAGATATGTAAAAATAACCTATCCCAGACCTCAAACTCTAGAGGTCATCTTTGGTGATAGGCGTAAGATTTATATCAAGACTGTGTAGTATCCACCCACTTCCTAATCAAATAGACCTACTTAGAAGTCTCATGCACAAGTGCGGTCCTAGTAAAGCAGCATCACCTACCTCTAACCAAAACAAGGGTGATAAACATGGACTACCATACAAATCCTCACAAGGTTCCATCTTTATATTCACCTGATAACTATTATTGCAGGTGAACTCAACTAGGGTTATATGCTTCTCCCAAGAGCCCCCAAAATCTAGAACACATGCTCGTAGAATGTCCTCAAGCACTTGTATCATACACTTTGACTAGCCATTAGTCTGAGGGTGATATGTTGTGATCATAATCACCTATGTACCTAGTTACCTCTATAAACTATTCCATAAACAAGTCTTAAAACGGACATCCCCATCTGAAATAATAGTTTTTGGGACCCTATGAAGTCATAATATCTCACGGATATACAAATTCCCAAGCTTATCCACACTAATGGTATCCTTTATTGGCAGGAAATGAGAAACCTTCATGATCCTATCAACAACAATCCACATAACATCACTACCTTAAGGATACCTCGACACACTAGTCATGAAATCCAACATGAAATCATCCCATTTAAACTCAGGAATAGATAACTACTGTACAATTATGGATATTCGTTGATGTCCTGCCTTCACCTACTGAAAGGTGTAACAACTTATAATAAAACCAACTACCTATTTTTTCATTCTCGACCACCAGTACTAACGATGTAAGCCATGAAACATCTTGGTGACACCGAGATGCACTATTCAAACTGAGGCATGAAACTACCACATAAGATCCTCACGTATATCCATTGGAACCCAAACACGACCATGGATATATAGGATATCATCCTTGCCTATGTTCTAACCAGGAGGTGGTTCCTCACTTGTCACACTCTCCCATAGGACTAGGTCCTTAGAATCTGATAGCTACCTCATCGTCATTCTATCTAGTAGGGTAGAGTTCATAGATAAGGATGAAATATAAGTATCACCCGGACTATCCTACACCTCCAAGTTAATCTTAGATAACAAATACATAACCTTCCACTTGATACTATCCTCCTAAAATTCTTGTATTTGAGTCATCCTACTCAGTGCATCAGTCACTGCATTACCTTTACCAGGTGTATAGGCAGGCACAAAGTCAAAGGACTGTAGGTACTCAGCCCACCTTTACTACCTCAGATTCAGTTCACGCTATATAAATATGTAATTAATGATTTTATGGTATGTGTACATCACACAATTCTCTCCAAGTAAGTAATTTCTCCAATAATGAAAAGCATGAACAACTACAGCTAACTCAAGATCATGCATCGGGTAGCTCCTACCATGTGGCCTCAACTGCCGATACTCGTATTCCATGACTCTATCTCCCTATATCTGAACTGATCCAAGCCAGATACCTAATGAATCACAATGTACAGTATTGCTTCTACCTAGATCTGTCAGAATCAGGACCGGTGCTAAAGTTAATATCCCATTCATCTTATGAAAGGCTTTCTTGCAGGTATTTGACCATAAAAACTTCACACCCTTTTTAGTCAATCCCATCAATGATGTTCCTAAGTGTGAGAAGTCCTATATGAAATTATTTTAATATCAATTTATCCCTAAGAAACTCCATATGTCAAATAATCTCTTTGGATTCTCCTATAAAACCACATATCTCACCTTCTTTGGGTCAACCAATACTCCTACCTTTGAGATAATATGGAATAGGAAGTGAATTTTATCCATCCAGAAGTGGTACTTTGTGATATTATCATATAAATGATTCTCTCTTAGTATATCCAAAATGATCTCAAGATTTTTTTCATGGTCATGTCGATTATGATAATACACCAAGATATCTTCTATGAAAACAACCACAAACAAATCTAGATTAGGATGTAAAAATCAGTTCATTAGCGCCATTAAAATTTGTGGTGTATTCATGAGACCAAATGACATAATTGGATACTAATATAGACTATACCTCCAAAAAAATGTTGTAAAAGGTATGTTTTCATTTAAAAAATGTACCTGGTGATATCCTAACCTCAAATAAATCTTTGAGAACACCTAATCTCCTTGAAGATGATCAAACAGGTCATTTATCCATGGTAAGGGATAATGGTTGTTAACCATCAGCTGGCTCAATTTTCGGTAATCTACACATAGCCTAAGGGTATCATCTTCCATTTTTGAAAAAAGGACCAGACAATCCCATAGATAAGTATTGGGTCATATAAACCCATTTTCCTCCAAATCCTCTAGTTGCCTCTTGATCTACTATAACTCTATCGTAGCTATCCTATAAGGAGAAATGGATACTAGTGTAGCTCCTAGAACTAGATCGATGGAGAAATCCACCTCTATCTCAGGAGGTAAACTAGAAAATTCATCCTAGAATGTATACCTGAAATGATTAACCACTAGTGGAAAGCCTGCCTGATGCACTCCCTGATCATCCAGATAGAATCTAGAAATCCGTACTATCATCCCACCCATCCCACGATGCTCTAGTTCAGATTGGCTCACCTGGCCATACCATCCACCCTTGTGAGTATAAACCACACCTTCTAGTGATGTGAAATTCACCCTTCGACTATAGTAGTCAATGTAGGCTCGATAATCTACTATCCAATCCATCCCAATTATGATGTGAAAGTTGGCCATCTTGAGGGAAAAAATATTCCAGATGAAGTGACACCCACCAACCTCAAGGGGAATTCCCTGCATTGATTCACATCCTCGGTTCTGATCCCCAACAGAGTTCTAAGCATCATAACACCCTAAAAAAATTATATAACGATCCCAAGTCCTTCCAACACAGGTGAAGATATAAAACAATGTGATGCACCTATATTAAAAAGAGAAGATACAAGAGTTAAGGCTACTAATATCGTACCTATCACTGTAGATGGTCTAACACCTTTCCCCTCAGGGGTAGGCTATATAGAATATATCTGGCCTGATCCATGACCACATGAAACAACCTCACTACTCGGATTAGGCCCACTATGTTGTCTCAGTGTAACTGGTGTCTGTCTACCTCATCCATGATCACCACCACCTTGTCTTAATCGACTGGTACTTCTCCAACTCCCTACCTGATGTGGAGGTATAAAACATACTCTTGAACCTATTTTTGGATTTTAATCCCTACAACTCACTGCTAGAGGTAAGGTCCTATTGAAACATTGTACATGTCCCATCCTCTTACAGGATCGACACTTGATTGGGTCACAATCGCACTGATTACTCATGTATTCCCATATGCCACATTGATGTTAGAAAACTACACTACCATCATTAATATCCTGTCTAGTACTCATCTCATGGGAAGCCTCGATACATTGCTTCCTTCCATTATAAGTCGAACTACTAGTTCAAGAGAATATACTTCTCTGTTATGTACCCCCAAATTCCCTTAGATTACTCTCTATAATTGGCGATTGATTTATAATTTCATTAATAATCATCAACTTGAACACATTGACCTAAGATCAAATAGAAATACAAAGACCTTCCTTGAAGGGTCTCGCCCTCAATAAATCACCAGAAAGGTACATAGGTGCGAAACACTACAACTCTATAAAGTGTTTCGAGTACTCCATAACTTTCATGGAACCCTACTACAGACACATGAACTCACTATCCTACTCCGCCCTTAGATTCTCTGGGTTAAAGTAGTCCTAGAACCTGGTTTAGAAATCATTTCAAACCATATCTCGTAGCTTGTCATCTAGGTTCATAACATCACACTATCGCTTTACTTCTCCTCAAAGAATATAAGTTGTAAGCTTCACTCTCCCCTCAGGAGGTGTCTCCAAATTCTCAAATATTGATAGTGTAGTCTCAAGCCATATCTCAATAGCCGGTGGACAACCATCTCCCGAAAACATGGGTTGCTGCTACTGCTGGAACGTGTATGTCAGCTCACCCATAGACAAGGCAGGCTACGATGCTCCTTACAAATTCCAAATATACTGGAAAAATCCCTCATAGAATTGTGCCTCAGCACCTGTGTCTAGTAAAACTATTTTTTTTGGAGATGGAATTAAAGTAGGATCCACCTATAGTCCATAGACCACTACCTCTAAAGTGTGGTCATCGCTTCCCTCCTGAAATACGACTGGAGGCCATAATGGTGTCATGTATCTACAATTCCAAACACATGAATCAGAAAATAATGACATCAAGGATTACAACTAAAAGTGTAGAACAGGTCAAAAAATTCCTACAAAAAAGTCATACCACACCGCCTTCTCCCAAAGACATGATTAATAAAGAGAAACAATTTCAAAAGTCAATAGAGACACTACATCTTGCCCACTCAAAATCTGGGTCTAAGGTTGAGTTCTCTATTTATCATTTTAGTTTCCATTTCAATTTCATATTAATTTTATATTCATTTTAAATGGTTGAACCAAATGGTGAATCACTTCTAATCCATAATTCCCCATACTCCTCATGAATTGAAATATGGAGTCTGCCTAATCAACACCATAACACATTCCAGTTCATCCAACTCATGGTCCATGACTCAACGTGCCACAATTAGATTCTTAGAGTGTCTACTATAGACTAATCAGGAAAACAATACTTAGTTTATGATAATAACTCTGAGTACGAACCATGTTTCTCAATTTCCTGTACAAAATTTATATCACAATAGTATGTATATCTATCATGACACCTATAAAAACATCATGGAAACTGGAAGTGAATCCTATATGGAATGACGTAATTCATGGCATGTTAATTCTAGAAGGTGACTAAAATGATGAAAGATATGGAATACCCTCATCTCATCAGGTTGAAAAAAATATAACCCATAATCATATCAATGATAACATCACAATTCAAGTGCATCACCCAATAGTGGAATCAAATCAACTGTAATAGTCAAAATCCAAAAAACATCAATTTTCATTCAAGGTAATTTGGATTTTTCCTATACATGGGTTAGATATGCCCAAGTAAAACTCTTTAATAAATTTATATTCTTCGTCATCCCCTTTATATTGTCTCCAAATAGTAAATCAAAAAATAAAATCGCTTCTAATACCACTTTGTGACATCCCGGACCTAGATGCCACAAAACATTATCATGAGCCTGGATGGTCACATGACCTCAAGTACATCTCCCCAAATTCCAGAGATTTCCAAATAGTATTGAGGACATAGGGTGTGTCTGTGGGGAGACTATTCCCTCTTATCTGAGTGTAACACAACGGTAGCAATTATACTAACAATAACAGAAGCATTAAATGAACCATACATTAGATAAACATCCAGATGAAAAATATATATAAAAAATTCCATAAGTAATATCATATAAAGATGATGATAATATATGTAATGTCTCTAAAAAGTATCCAAAACAAGTACATTGTAGTACAATACAATACATGTATCAAAATACCAAAATACCAAAAAGTGCTATCTCTATATAGCATCACGAGTCTCAGCTCGATCCCATGCTCCCCTGCTCCTAAACATGAAACAAAATCAATCATCAAACTATGGAAGATTACCTTGGTCACTACCTATATCCATGTAGTCTATCCGGGTACCCAACGGTGGCCCAAATAGGGTGTGAGACACAATCTCAGTAGGTTACCACCCAAAGGTATATAAAAAATCATGGTTGTAAAATATAAGATGAAGCAAAGTGCATAGTATAATAGGAATGGAAGTTCTGAAATTAAAGTCCCCATGGAAAAAGTAGACAAACATGTGATCCTGTACATCCATACATGGATCTATGAAAAACAAGTTTCAATATTTTGTAACAAGGAATCTAATAAGAAAAGGAAGTAAACGTCACAACCATTCCCTATACACAATATATCAAATCACCCACGACCTTGTTTTGCAACCTATAATATCATATACACCATGACCATGCTGTATAATAAAAGTTCCACAAGTACCATAAACACACTGTATAAATCAATATTTCAGACCCCTCAGGGTAGGATCCAAGGTATAGTGAACCAAGGAATCCTCATTGAGTTCCAAGAGAATCTTGATGGAAACTCAGTTGGGCTTGAATTGGGGTCCATGGAGCATGTCTACCAACCATGACCACTGCAAGACCAAATAAACTAGATCCAAAGGGAAGCAAGTCCCAAGTAATCCCACATAATCAATACCTAAGGAGCAATACCATCCAAGGTGTCCACTACTGCTATTAAGATCCAAGGAGTTGCATCCAAGGAATCTAATGGAATCATTCCTCATTTTTTCCATTCACAATTTAATACCTTAAGTTTACCCACTCATATAACCATTTATAAACATTAAAATTTCATGAGTTTACCAACTCATTTCCACAATTTATAAATAAACCATTCAAGAAATCCAATCAAACAACATCACGTTTACACAAGGAAAACGAGGCAAAAAATATCCTAACAATTGATTCAATTCAATTCATTTCACTACGAGATTCCTCTAATGCTATCAAGATCCAAGGAGTTACATCTAAGGCATCTATTAGAATCATTCCTCATTCATTACATTCATCATTTCATACCATGAGTTTACCCATTCATAAAACTATTTATAAACATTCACATTTCATGAGTTTGCCAACTAATATACACGATTGATAAATAAACCATTCAAGTAATTCAATCAAACAACATCATGTTTACACAAGGAAAAAGAGGAAAAATATATCCTAATAATCAATTAAATTCAATTCATTTTAGTACAATATTCCTCTAACTCTATCAAGATCCAAAGAGTTGCATCCAAGGAATATAATGGAATCATTCCTCATTTGTTCCATTCATCATTTCATACCATGAGTTTACCCACTCATACAACCATTTAAAAACATTCACATTTCATGAGTTTACCAACTCATTTCCATAATTGATAAATAAACCATTAAATAAATTAAATCAAACAACATCATGTATACATAAGGGAAAGGAGGAAAAAAATATCCTAACAATAAATTCAATTCAATTCATTTCAGTATGGACTTCCTCTAACACTATCAAGATCCAAGGAGTTACATCCAAGGCATCTAATAGAATCATTCCTCATTCGTTCCATTCATCATTTCATACCATGAGTTTACCCACTCATATAACCATTTACAAACATTAAAATTTCATGAGTTTACCAACTCATTTACACAATTGATAAATAATGCATTCGAGCAATTCAATCAAAAAACATCATGTTCACACAAGGAAAAAGAGACAAAAAATATCCTAGCATTCAATTCAATTCAATTCAATTCAGTATAGGATTACTCTAATGCTATTAATATATAATGAGTTACATCCAAGGAATCTAATGGAATCATTCCTCATTAGCTCCATTAATCATTTCATACCATGAGTTTAACCACTCATATAACCATTTACAAACATTCACATTTCATAAGTTTACCAACTCATTTACATAATTGATAAATAAATCATTAAAGCAATTAAATCAAACAAAATCATGTTTACACAAGGAAAAAGAGGCAAATAATATCCTAATAATCAATTCATTTCAATTTATTTCAGTATGAACGTACACTACCACTATCAAGATCCAAGGAGTTACATCCAAGGAATCTAATAGAATCATTATTCATTCGTTCCACTCATCATTTCATACCATGATTTTACCTACTCATATAACCATTAAAAAACATTCACATTTCATGAGTTTACCAACTCATTTCCACAATTGATAAATAAACCGTTCAAGAAATTCAATCAAATAACATCAATTTTACACAAGTAAAAAGAGGGAAAAACATCTTAAAAATAAATTCAATTAAATTCATTTTAGTATGGGATTAATCTAACTAGTAAATATAAAAAATCACACCCCTTGGATGGTTAAACAATAAGCAAAGTCAGAGGAAACACCCCATGGGTTGCCTAGGTTGGGGGAACAACCTCTAACTAAACTCATAGGAATGAAATGGAATCCCTAATATGTTTCATTAAATTCGATACAATTAATCAATTCAATTTTGGGGATGTGTAAAAAAGTCTGCCCTGAGGAATAATTAAAAATAGATTTATAAAGAACTAAACCATTCACGAAAATTATATACCACCTACTGTAGGTCCGTAGTAGAGTGATCATCCAATATCATCTTCTTATTCGACTTAGATCAAAAGAAAAATGAAGAACATATGAAGAACCTAGAAATAAGGAATATTATATTGCACCTAAATAACTTCATCGATCTGAAGTTAAACTAATAATGACACAAAAGGAATGGATCAATCACCGGTGAAGATTTAATGAGACTAATAATGCTTGATTTCGAGTTCAGACTGAAGATTGGGAGAAAATCCTAAAATTTGGCTTCAAGGAGGGCTCCCCACATCCATTGATATCCAAATGAGGATTAAAAGAAAAATATGATTGAGTTATAAGATATTTTAAGGAAAAAATGGTAATTTAAAAAAAAAATATAGGGTTGTACGGTTTGACTGCATGGTTGGATAAACCGTGCAACAACCGTGCACCAGCTGTTATACTAAGAGGACACCCACATGGTCACTGCACACGGTTTCACTAACCGTGTGAAAACCATGCATTTTATCTTTTCTAAAAATTGTAGGTGCCCTGCATGGGTGTGAACCTCCATCCACACAGTTTCCTCAAACTTTGCGGCATGTAACACCCTACTGTCCAGCCTTGCATGATTAGTAGTAACCGTGTGACCTGCTCCGCATGGTTTCTGCTAACCATGCAGCTTTTCATTCTTTTCTAAAAGATAGGATTTGAGATCCAAACAAGACCCAAACACCCCTGATACCCCCATGAACTCAAATTTTATTCACATTAGTCCATAAATAAGCATTTAAATCGAAATTAGAAAGATCCATACCTCATAGGAAAACCTGAGATCTTATATAAAACCTATTCCATTTGAAATTATAGAGGGTCATATTCATTTATACATTTTATCAAAATTTTATTTACCTAAATTGAAGTTAGATAAAAGTATATTCAAACAAAAAACTTCATATTTAAGATGAACTATCAAATTCAGAGTATCTTCATCAGATTTATGATCAACTAAATTCCAATCAAAAAAATTATGATCAATTGAATTCTGATTAGAATAATTAGTTTATGAATCTAATTTAGTTGAAAATATTGAAATTTATGAAGTTAATTTTGATTTTTTTATTTATAAAACTCATAGGTATTTTTTAATTTATTATTTTCTTGATTCATAAGAGTTACATATCAATCCATTTCAGCTATAGTAGGTCAAGTTTCTTCATCTTTTGATGGATTGGATTTTTCAAATTCCGATGGATTATCTGTAACGACCCAATATTTTATCAATGAAAATTTCCTTCTTATAATTATGACATATAATCATGTGAAATTACAACACAATGAAGTACTAAGTACTATGATACCTTTAATCATAATATTTCCACTTCTATGATTTGAATTTTGAAAATTTGACATACACTATTGCAATCAGTAAGATGTTTGGAGCCCGATAAGACAAACTTAATTTTTTTTGTGAATAGTAACCTACCCTTATGAATAGTAACCTACCATTATGAATAGTAACCTACCCTTATAAATAGTAACCTACCCTTATGAATAGTAATATGACCCTTATGAATAGTAATTCATCCAAAATAATAGTAACCTCACCCATAAATGTATAAATAAAATTTAGGCATCTTATAAGTGAAAATATGACCATAGTAAAAGTATTGGTATGTTTGTAAGTCATAAATAATTAATTATAATTAATTAATTAATTTAAAAGAAAAATTATTTTCCTAAAAGGTGCTCATAAATTAATGATTTTATGTCCTTTGGTTTTAAGATAATTTTATAAGACCTAATGTAATTTTTGAAAACATTATAAAATCAGTTATAGTTTTAAAATACTTATTTTTCAAGTAAATTGTGATTTTAATTAAAAATTAAATTAATCATATTTATAAAATTATTTCGAAAAATGGAGTTTATTTTTGGATTATACACATAAAAAAATGGTTAGGGTGAATTTTTGGGTTTTTTTTTCTAAAATACTTGAATTTTTTATGAATATTAAAATACAATAATTCACAATAAATGCTAAAACTTGAATTTCTGCATCATGATTGAGTAATGGATGATGTAAATACACATTGGTTCGAACTCACATGCAAATATTATTTTTTTTGGTCATAATAATTATTACTATTTCTTGTCTTATGGAAAAATAATAAACTAATGATTAAAATATTAAGAAAACCCTCCCCTCCACTATAAAAACCACCCACACTCCCCTCTTCTCTTCACTACTATAAAGCCTTTTTCCTTCACTAAATTCTTCCTAAATCTCTCCCCAAGATCCTCCCCCATGTCAATCAGCCTTTGGTCTCCCAAAAAGACCAAATCATCTCCCCTTAAGAGGCTCTCAAGGAATATTAAATCAAGAGGTAAATTCCTCCTTTCTTTTCTTTCATTTTCATTTCATGTTCCTTTGTTCTCTTTTATTTCCTAACCTATCCTCACCCAAATGGTATGAAAAATACATTACCATACATGTACAATAATTTTTTTTGCTAATGGGATAATTCATTATCATCTCCCATTTCCCTCCTTTTATACCAAAGAAATGAAAACATTGTCTGAGATGTGTTAATTTATCACATTCAAGGACGATGAGTTATCAATTTCTATTACCATCCTAAATTATTATAATGAAACCATTTTTATGGTTGAAACAGACTCTTAAATATTTATTTTATATTATTTTTTTTCTTAAATCCTTTTTCACACATGATGTAAAATAATAATATAAAACAAGTTAATTATGAGCAAAATCTCCAAATTAATCCAAGCATTTATCATTAATGTTTTATATCATGATTCACTTTCACTCCAAGTAAAAAAATTAAATTTAAAACCATGTAGAATTATATATTTTCAATAATAAAATACAACCCCAATTTTGTACAACCATTCCCATTTTACATGATTCTCCATTCATGAAAATAAGTAAACCGATCATAAAAATCAAGAAAAGAAACAGACCCGAACAATGAAATCAAAACACTTAACCCATAAAAAATGTAATGAATGAACTTAAGAAGGTTATAATAAATCTTTAAAATATATAATAGGATCTTTAATTATTAACTAATTAACTTAATTTTATTATTCAAGTCATTAATATCAAGTGGAGAACACCATCAAACTTATGGTAAGGGATCCTCTCTATTTCACTTTTATTCAAGAATGTCCTCTATGTTATGACCTTTTATGTGTAATACATAATTATAGGGTATAATTTATCACCCCCACATAATTACCTCATGATTTATAAGTGATTATAAACCCCTTTCTCTCATTAATCCCTCTTAAGTACACCTGATACCATGCCGATAATCCGTAAGGGATTCTACCCGAACCTCCTTTGTTCCTTTCGGTTACCTTATCTTCCTTTTAACAAAATGAAGTTATCTTATATTTTTATGTGAATCTTATAAATTTTTTTTAAATTTACCTAATTCATTTATCAATACCCTTTTAATATTATCTTTCAGGGATATACATGTTTTTAATTGATTCCCTCCTCAATACTTCCTGATAAGCAAACCTGTTTTGAGGGAACTTCCCGAATTCTTACCTGATTTCAAGTGCACTATGTATTCTATTTTAAGACACCATATTATTTATAAAATCAGTATTTTTTATTATTAAAAACATCTTGGTTTACTTCTGGTTTTATATAAAGTATTTTTCCCTTTTCTATTTTAAAGGCTCTATAACATTTTCCTTAAAACTGCACAAAAATGTTTTAATGCTAAAATTTATTAAATAATTTTCTTACATGTTTTCACTTATAATTGAAATCACTTACCATTATAAATTCATATTTTCCCTTATTAATTTCCATTTATATTTTAGTTTCTTCCTTTCATGGACACTTTTATGATACTGACATTTGTTATGCTTTATGACATGATTGTGGTACCCAATTCTTTCCATGGGTAATGCTTATGTTTATGTAAGATTGATTATGTATGATTATTTATGTGGAAAACATATTCATGAAAAGTTAAGATGGGTGTGCCTAGATAGCGCTCCAATTCATTGGGTAAAGTTGAGTCTCATGAGACGTTATGTGCGATGGTCTTGGCGGTTAGCCTTGACTTGTGCTACCATGTGTGATGATCTTGACAGTTAGAATTGGATCATGATAAAGTCATGTTTTATGTTTCTTCCACATTATTATGACTCCATGTTTATAAAATTACATGTTTATATGTTATTATTCTATATGTTACATGCCTTTTTATATCAGCATGCCATGACTTCTTTCCCATGTGCTAATTCTTTGTTCTTATGGTTATTCCCTTACTGGGATATTTAGCTCATACCTTTGTTCATGTGTTCCCCAGGGTACCCTATGCAAATGTTTGAGAACAATGGAAGTTAGGAGCTCAATTTTAGAATTAAATAAAGAAATGTTTTATTTAGTTTCATGATTTTAGTTTTATGTACCTTGTCTTCCAAGACACTAGAATTTACGATCCTTGGATTGTACTCTAATGTATAATTATGCTTAAATCATGTAATGTTATGTGTAAAAGGATAGGGTTGCTATAGTTGGTATCATAGGATGTTTTAGTTATTTTTGGAGATTAGGAATATATAACTTTAGTAAGAACCTTAATGATGATACTAAGTATAAGAAGACACCTCTCAATTTTGGTAAGGATAGAGTAATTGGTTTATTAAGAAAATACATCCCTATCTGGATAAAAATAGGTCGAGGTGGATCTAGCACAGATGTATCTAGGGGTAAAACCCGAAAAAACCACTTTGAGAAAGACTCTAATGGGAACTAGTGCACAAAAACGGGCCTTGATACACTCTTGGTTTGACACTCCTGAGGTATATGCTTTGGTAAATTCATGAGCTTAGTACAAACCATTATTAAGGGAATAAAAAAAATCCCATAAGAATATTAGTTAAGAAATATATCAAGGATAACCAAGATTTAAACCTAGGTAATCACAAGATAGGATATACTTCTCCTTTACAAGTTTATCCTCTTATGTTAAAAGTTTCCTTTTTATGCTCAATAACTAAGTATTCAAGACCTATAATTGTATGATCTTTTTCTTAGTTAATGGTAGGAAATATAAGAACATGTGCCAACAATAAATGTGATAGGTAATGTGAAGATTGACCTAATGATATGCCTGATATGATGATAATAGGTGCCAAAAACTTCATGATAGTACTTGCTCAGCTGGCTCAAGTTATGAATAATAACTTGAATCATGTGGAACACCCTCCTCCTCCAAGGAAAGATAAAGTTTCCATTGAATCATTCATACAAAAAAGGCCTACCATGTTTAGTGGATCTTCTGATCCCCTCCTCACAGAATAGTGGATTAACTCCATTAAAAAGATATTCTCTATCCTCTAGTGCTCAGAAGAATAGAAAGTTGTGCTGGCGGTCTATCTTTTTGATTGGGAAGCTGATCAGTGGTGGAAACTGATCAAGAATATGAATCTCTATGAGGAAATTGATTCCATGGATTGGGAGTAATTCAAGAGAATGTTTTTCAATAAATATTTTCCTCAAACCCTTCATCTCAAGATGGAAAGAGATTTCCTCAGACTCAAGCAAAAGGAAGATGATTCAATCAGGGATTATGAAGAAAACATTACAAGGCTTGTAAGGTATGCATCTGGCATTGTCATGAACACCTAAAGTAAGGTAGATTGATTCTTTAGTGGACTAAAGCTGATTCTATGAAATTAATTGGTGATTCGAGACTTTAACAACTATGAGGAGATTTTTTGTTGTTCCCTCAAGGTTGAAATGGAGATCAGAGACTCTCAATAGTATCGTGGTCCCGGTGAAAATAAGAGGAAAATTTAAAATAATGTGGGTGGTCCCACAAATAAATTACATGATGGAAAGAAGATCGATCATCCCACATGTAAAAATCATGGGAAGAAGAATCCTAAGAATTGTCTAAAGGGAATCAGAAATTACTTCAAATGTGGAAAGTTAGGAAATCTTGTCATGAACCCCTACCCACAAGGTGTACCCCTCTTGGGAAAGAAATGTGATAAGGGAGATATTGACCCCCTGAGTCCTGCCTCCAATAGGCCTTGGGTTGGAGACTAATACTGAGGGTATAGTAAACACACAAATGGGATGCATTACCCTCTAAGAGAACACATGCAGAAGAGAGAGATAAGATAGAAAACAACCAACTCCAACTCAAACTGAAATATAAAAAAAATACCAAGTACACATATTTAATGTCATGAAAAACTAAAAAAAATGAAATAGAAAAGTGAAAGTACCAAAAGAAAATAAAAACAGCAGTGACCACGAAGCCCAAACAGCTCCTGTAACCCCAAGCTAGTAGTAACCAACCTGCTCTCCAACCTGCTCCAAGTGACCTAAAAAATAGTTTATATATACGTAGGGTGATTATAACAGTATACTCAGTATGATCCTCCCGATATCCTCTCGTACAAAAGTAAAGAAAACATTTTAAAGCACAGTGAACAACAAGTGAAACTAACTCATCACCTAAATAGGTATAATAAGTTCACAACCTCACTATGGATACTCTCACCAAGTATCACATACAAGAGTATGTAATATAATAAAGAATATCAAGGGTACCCCACTAATAATTCCCCACTACTTTTCCACTTTTCCCCAATGCCGCACAACCTAAGCATCTCTCTCTAAAAATCCTTGCCCGTAGACACCTGGGAATAACACCACAACACACACCTCGTGAAACAAAATCACCATGTCCACATAACCAAAGTAACTAGGTAGTTTTTGGGAGCCACCATTATAGCATCCCTCCTTTTTATCACATAAACTTTCATTACATTATACAAAACCAAGGATCTTTAAGGTTTAGTGTATTGGAAACCAGGAACTTATTACATGAAAAAACACATTCTTCTTAAACACTTGAAAGTATTATTCATTTGTTCATCCTAATTTCATTACAACATCTCATAACTTGGTAGAATACATCAAAGGAAAGGGTGATAAAAAGGGCCGGTAAGGGAAACAAGGGAAACATTTTACATGAGAACTTGAGATACATCAAAAGTTATGAAAAAATAACTTTAAGGCATGATAAAGAGATCATGAGGCATATCATAATAAAAATAATGTGTTTTATAACTTGAAGATGTGGATAAAACATTTAACATAGACAATCATTTCCGTTTCACCAAGGTCCATCCCCAAGGTGTCATTAAAAATTACCAAGGTTATTCGCTAAGGTATCAGTCAAAATGGTCATCTCTAGAGATTAAGTCTTTACCCAATGCATTGGAGCGCTATCTGGGTGTACCCTTAAATTTGAATTTATTATCATGTGAGCCACATATATCATCATAAATAATTTCATAAACAACCCATATAGCATAAAAGAAATGGGTTTCATTTCATATTCATCGCATTTTAAAAACTGTTTTAAAGACGTGATCTTTATGTCACTTTAAACCCACGGAAAAGGAAAGTGAGTTTTCATGTATGTAAATACAAGAATTTAAAATAGGAAATTTTGATATATATGTTAATACCCCTATAGAAGAAATATATTTGAGTATTCACTTAATAAAATAAAAGAATTTGAGAAAAAGAGAGAGACATTTTGAGACGAAAATTCTGCAGCATAACGGCTATGTTACAGGGTTTTAGAAAACATTGAAAAGAGAGGGGACATGGGTCAACCACTCATAAATAATCCATAAAACAGTATAGGGACATAATATAAAGGATATATGAACATGGTAATGAAATTTTAAGGACATACCATTTGAAATGAAAAACATTGAAGGAAGACAAAAATAATATTTTTCTTATGAAAATTCGGCAGCCTAACAGCGTCATTTAAAACTTCAAAAAAAAGAATTGATGAGATCAAATAGGGTATCTCATCATATGAACATAAAAGATCAGTATGATAGATATAGATATCATACCCCAACATAATAAAAGTAACTTTAAAGACTTGACATGAAATTATAACTTTAAAAAAAAGAAGGGTCAAAGAATCCCTTAAAAATTCGGCAACCTAACGGCATCACTTAAACTTCAAAAAAATGAATTGACGTGATCAAATAGGGTATCTCATCATATGAACATAAAAGATCAGTATTATAGATATAGAGATCATACCCCAATATAATAAAAGTAACTTGAAAGACTTGACATGAAAGTAGAACTTTAAAAAAAAGAGAAGGGTGAAAGAATCCCTTAAAAATTCGGCAGCCTAACGGCGTCACTTAAACTTCAAAAAAAAAAATTGACAAGATAAAATAGGGTATCTCATAATATGAACATAAAATATCATTATTATAGATATAGAGATCATACCCCGACATAATAAAAGGAACTTGAAAGACTTGACATAAAAGTAGAACTTTAAAAAAAAGATAAGGGTGAAAGAATCCCTTAAAAATTCGGCAGCCTAACGTCGCCACTTAAACATTCATAAAACGAAATGATGAGAGTAAGAGGTGATCTCTCATCATATGAAAATGAAAAGGGAATTAAAAGGAATATAAAATAATATCCTCCAACATAAGAACATGGAGCATAAAAGAAATGACTTAAAAGAGAGTATTTGAAAAGAAAGAGAGAGGTAGGATCCCTTACCTTAAAATGTAACTCTTAAAACTCAAAGGTTGGGTCCTTGAGGGTTTGGGGGCACCTTGGGAGGACTCCTTGGGAGATAATGAGACCAGATATTCGTTGTGGGAGAGTTGGGAGTGAAAACTAAAGGAGGGAAGGGTGGGTATTTATAGGGAAAGTGAGGGGACAAGGCATTAATGGCCAATGGACACTTTATTGGTGGTATTGGAAAAACCATGGGCTTGCCCATGGTATTTGCACATGGTATTGGCCACTTGGGACACCTCATACCTTAGCTTACTATTCATAATTCTACCATATTGATTACATACTTAATACATCATTTAAGGATGTCATTAAACACCCGTAACTTAAAAACTGTATTTTCACTATTCATCGAAAATTCAACTTTCTCAGAAAAATCCCAAAATTTCACCTTAACCAAATATTGATGCTTTGATTTCAAAAATGAATTCCATTTAAAAAAAAAAATTCTAAATATTTTTAATTTAATTTTTAATTAAATACACTATTCACAGAAAATTCATTTTTCTCAGAAAAATCCCCAAAAATTACCTTAACATAATATTGATGCTCTGAGTTCAAAAATGAAGCCCATTTTATAATAATAATTTTCTAAATGTTTTTAATTTAATTTTTAATTAAAAAACACTATTCACCTGAAAAAACTAATACTTGACTAATAATTTCTGAAACAGTTATTTACCTATTTTATTGAATCACATTACTTAATCAAGGTGCCTAGATTATATTAATACTTTATTTAAGTGAGATTACTAATCCATTTGGCCACATTACTAATCCTAAGCATAAAATCACTATTCATAATTTACTATTCATCAAAAATTAAGTTGATCTTATTAGACTCTAAATTTCGTACTGAACATAATTTTAGAAGACCATTTTTTGAAAATCATTACACATTTTTAATTATTTAAGGTTTACATAAACATTTTTAAAATATCCTTTTTCTAAAATTCATCAAAAATATGCATACTATATTTATCCGGACATTTGAAAATTCACAAACTTCACCATAAGAAGAAAACACAGTTTTATTTATAACAAAGGATTACACAACTTAGCTCTGGTCGCCTTACATAACCCCTTATAACCCCAGCATAGGACCTAAGTGTAAGGTGTGCTAAGGTGAGAGAATCTGAGGGCAACTCGGCCAACATCGCACGAGTAGTAATTTCTATCAGTTTGAACTTCTCGCGAAGGCGATTCCGTTCTAGCTTCACACGATGAAGTTCGGCTTGGGTTTGGTCCAGAGCAAAGCCTAGTGGTGCTACCTCCTTCCCAAGTTTTGTTAGATGGGCTTCGATCGGCCCAAGACTACTGGATGAGGCCATCAAATCTTCTTTCTATATTAATCAACCAAGATCACTTGTATTTAGAGACAATAATCGAAACATTTAGTTTCCAGTGGTCATATTACAGTCGAAACCCAATGGTCTCATTTTAATTATACTCATGTTATCAAATGAAAAAGTTTTGTTGAGTATAAAAATAAAATAACACAAAAAATTAGGAAACAATATTTATTCAATATTTCGGGTCGTTACAATCTTCCCCCCTTAAGAAATTGCGTCCTCGCAATTTTTAAAATTGGGTTTGGAAATTTCTTTTAAAGTCCCACATCGAAAAAAGATCCAGTAACACTATTACTTAAAAATAAAGAAAAAGGAAGTACAAAGGTCACCCGAGTTAACCCATACTAGGATTCCATGTAGGAAAACATGGACATGGAAGATGAAACAAAGGGTCATGTTCTGATGGAGAGTGATAGAAAACATGATTAGGATAAAGTTAACAACAAGAAAATCACAAACTTATGATGTGTCTAAATGGTCTTTGACTACTCTGTAGGAAACGTAAACCAACAACGTTTTTGTGTTACGTTCCACTTCATAATTTTGAGGAATTCATTTACTACATAGAATAAAAACATAAGGAAATATACCTACCTTCAAGTAGAGTTTCATCCTTTAATAAGTTTCTACCAAAACTAATCTTTTCTCCAAATTATGAGCATTAAAAAACACTTGGTCTCATCAAAATCACAAGAATCATCTTCTAGAGAATCAAATAATCCTCCAAAGATTAACTATCTATTTCTTCTATCTTCAAACATTATCCCAAAAACATAAAGGGTAAGATAAAAAACTCTTCAAAAATAAAGAACCCCATAGGAAGGGAAACTAATTTTAAATCTTCAAAATTCCACGGTACTACCCAAAGTTCATCATAGACCATTCCATAAATAACTGTCCTTAAAATTTCTCAAAATAAACCAAACTAAGATTGAAACCCAAATATAAGAAGGATTTGATAACATAGTCTTCCAAAATAAACTTCCTCATTCATCTCAAAACAACATCAAACACTCTTAACATCTTATAAAAAAAGTAGCTAACTTAAACATATTTTCCCCAAGATAGGTTAATCATTTCTATAAGTAACCTATATTACCATAAGTTCACCTTAAATTCATTGATTCTTCAAAATATAAGTCAAACTTTATTCCTCAAAGAAAATACCGTAGTAATCTATTTACCTCGATCAAATAGGGTTCCCAAAATAGTGAACGTCTTACAAAATAATAATCATCTTTAAATCCCCTAATCAACTTTATCAGATGAACATCCTTGAGACTTCGTCTTCTTCTTCCTTGATGAATTTGGGCATTCAACTAGGTACCAATTATTAATTTTGATTTTTGATAGCTGGTTTGTCATAATCATAATATGTTCAACTTTCTCTCTCGTCATCTCTATCACATTAATAGGGTAATCGTCACATTTTCTATCACATTGGTTGTTGGGACATGTTCTTCCATTTCCCGCCATTAACTAAGAAAAGAAAGTATAATTAGGGGGCTTAAATACTTAGCCAATAATCATTAAAAGGAAACTTAAAGCATAGAAGGATAAACTTGTAGAAGAAAAGTATACCCTAACTTGTGATCCCCTAGGTTCCAATCTAGGTTATCCATGATCATATATTCTTATGTGAATCTTTATTTTATTTTATCTTTTTCATTTAATAATGGTTCATACTAAGCTTATGAATTTATCAAAGCATATCCCCCGGGAGTGTCGTAATCAAGAGTGCAGCAAGGCCCGTTGTTGTGTACCAGTTCCCGTTCAAGTATAGCTCAAAGCGGTGTTTTCGGGTTTTACCCCTATGTACATCTGTGCCATAGCCACCTCTACCTGCTCGTATCCAGACAGGGATGTATTTTCTTGGCAACCCCTTACTCAATACTCACCAAAATACCAAGAATATTTCCTATATTTAAACTTTTCTATAGGGTTCTTCCTAGATTTTTCATATCCTAATTTCCAAAAATAACTAAACCATCCTTTGATACCAACTATAGAATCCCGCCTTTTTATCACATAAACTTTCATTAAATTATACAAAACTGAGGATCTTTAAGGTTTAGTGTCTTGGAAACTAGGAACTTATTACATGAAAAAAAACATTATTCTTAAACACTTGAAAGGATTCTTAATTTGTTCATACTAAGTTAATTACAACATATCATAACCTGGGAGCATACATCAAAGGAAAGGGTGAGCAAAAGTCCCAGTAAGGGAAATAAGGGAAACATTTTATATGAGAACTTGAGATACATCAAAAGTCATGAAAAAAATAACTTTATGGCATGAGAAAGATATCATGAGGAATATCATAATAAAAATAATGTGTTTCATAACTTCAAGATTTGGATACAACATTTAACATAGAAAATCATTTCCATTTCACCAAGGTCCATCCCCAAGGTGTCATTAAAAATTACCAAGGTTATTCGCCAAGGTATGAGTCAAAATGGCCATCTCTAGAGATTAAGTCTTTACCCAATGCATTGGAGCGCTATCAGGGCGCACCCTTAAATTTTCCTTTATTATCATGTGATCCACATATATCATCATCAATAATTTCATAAAAAACCCATATATCATAAAATAAATGGGTTTCATTTCATAGTCATCACATTTTAAAAACTGCTTTAAAGACGTGATCTTTATGTCACTTTAAACCCACGGAAAAGGAAAGCGGGTTTTCATATATGTAAATCCCAGAATTTAAAATATGAAATTTTGATATATATGTGAATACCCATATAGAAGAAAGATCTTTGAGTATTAACTTAATAAAATAAAATAATTTGAGAAAAATAGAGAGACATTTTGAGACGAAAATTCTGCAGCATAACGGCTATGTTACAGGGTTTTAGAAAACATTGAAAAGAGATGGGATATGGGTCACCCACTCATAAATGATCCATAAAATAGTATAGGGACAGAATATAAAGGATATATGAACATGGTAATTAAATTTTAAGGAAATACCATTTGAAATGAAAAACATGGAAGGAAGACAAAAATAAGATTTTTCTTATGAAAATTCGGCAGCCTAACGACATCATTTAAAACTTCAAAAAAAAGAATTGACGAGATAAAATAGGGTCTCTCATCATATGAACATAAAAGATCAGTATGATAGATATATAGATCATACCCCAACATAATAAAAGGAACTTGAAAGACTTGACATGAAAGTAGAACTTTAAAAAAAAAAGAAGGGTGAAAGAATCCCTTAAAAATTCAGCAGCCAAACGGCGTCACTTAAACTTCAAAAAAATGAATTGACGAGATAAAATAGGGTATCTCATCATATGAACATAAAATATCAGTATGATAGATATAGAGATCATACCCCAATATAATAAAAGGAACTTTAAAGACTTGACGTGAAAGTAGAACTTTAAAAAAAAGAGAAGGGTGAAAGAATCCCTTAAAAATTCGGCAGCCTAACGGCGTCACTAAAACTTCAAAAAAAAAAAGAATTGACGAGATCAAATAGGGTCTCTTGTCATATGAACATAAAATATCAGTATGATATATATAGATATCATACCCCAACATAATAAAAGGAACTTGAAAGACTTGACATGAAAGTAGAACTTAAAAAAAAAGGTGAAAGAATCCCTTAAAAATTTGGCATCCTAACGACGCCACTTAAACATTCATAAAAAGAAATGATGAGAGTAAGAGGGGATCTCTCATCATATGAAAATGAAAAGGGAAGTAAGAGGAATATAAAATAACATCCTCCAACATAAGAACATGGAGCATAAAAGAAATGACTTAAAAGAGAGTATTTGAAAAGAAAGAGAGAGGTAGGATCCCTTACCTTAAAACATAACTCTTAAAACTCAAAGGTTGGGACCTTGAGGGCTTGGGGGCACCTTGGGAGGACTCCTTGGGAGGTAATGATACCAAAGCTTCGTTGGGGGAGAGTTGGGAGTGAAAACTAAAGGATGGAAGGGTGGGTATTTATAGGGAAAGTGAGGGGACAATGCATTAATGGCCAAGGGACACCTCATTGGTGGTATTGGAAAAACCATGGGCTTGCCCATGGTATTGGCCACTTGGGACACCTCATACCTTATATTACTATTCATAAGTCGACCATATTGATTACATGCTTAATACATCATTTAATGATGTCATTAAACACCCGTAACTTAAAAACTGTATTTTCACTATTCATCGAAAATTCAACTTTCTCAGAAAAATCCCAAAATTTCACCTTAACCAAATATTGATGCAATGATTTCAAAAATGAACTCCATTTTATAAAAATAATTTTCTAAATATTTTTAATTTAATTTTTAATTAAATACACTATTCACCGAAAATTCATTTTTCTCAGAAAAATCCCAAAAAATTACCTTAACATAATATCGATGCTCTGAGTTCAAAAATTAAATCCATTTTATAAAAATAATTTTCTAAATATTTTTAATTTAATTTTTAATTAAAAAATACTATTCACCCACAAAAACTAATACTTGACTAATAATTTCTAAAACAGTTATTTACCTATTTTATTGAATCACATTACTTAATCAAGGTGCCTAGATTATATTAATACTTTCTTTAAGTGAGATTACTAATCCATTTGTTCACATTACTAATCCTAAGCATAAAATCACTATTCATAATTTACTATTCATCAAAAATTAAGTTGATCTTATTAGACTCTAAATTTCATACTGAACATAATTGTAGAAGACCATTTTTTGAAAATCATTACACATTTTTAATTATTTAAGGTTTACATAAACATTTTTAAAATATCATTTTTCTAAAATTCATAAAAAATATGCATACTATATTTATCCGGACATTTGAAAATTCAAAAACTTCACCATAAAAAGAAAACACAATTTTATTTATAACAAAGGATTACACAATGTAGTTATGGTCTTCTTACATAGCCCCTTATAACCCCAGCATAGGACCTAAGTGTAAGGTGTGCTAAGGTGATAGAACCTGAGGGCGGATCAGTTAACATCGCACGAGTAGTAATTTCTATCAGTTTGAACTTCTCGCGAAGTCGATTCCTTTCTAGATTCACACGATGAAGTTCGTCTTGGGTTTGGTCCAGAGTAAAGCCTAGTGGTGCTACCTCCTTCCCAAGTTCTGTTATATGGGATTTGATCGGCCCAAGACTACTGGATGAGGCCATCGAATCTTCTTTCTATATTAATTAACCAAGATCACTTGTATTTAGAGACAATAATCAAAACTTTTAGTTTCCAAAAGTCATATAACAGTCGAAACCCAATGGTATCATTTTAATTATACTCATGTTATCAAATGAAAAAGTTTTGTTGAGTATAAAAATAAAATAACACACAAAATTAGGAAACAAGATTTATTCAAAATTTCGGGTCGTTACAACCATAGCTCATATAATGTGTATCATACGTCGGGCATTATACCTCAATCCATTACAAACCATACACTGAGTAAGGATCCTCAATACATTACAGCCTATACATGTTACACTTATAGTAGTCCATAGAAAACTATATCCAAAATATATGTGCATGGATAACCACAATCCATTACATCCCTCTAAACATATATATATGGGGAAAACTAACCAATGTGCCTACCAGCATAAGTAACTACCAAGAGAAGAGAGTGGGGCCAAAGGGGGTAGTCATCCATCTATCCTCCCACCAGAATGTTGGGGAAAACACCCCCAGGGCTCAGAATCCCCAGGGTGTCAGTTGCCCTAACTGATGGGGTGGAGTAGTGTATAGAAATAGAAAAATTACAGAATATACTATATCTCACAACCACACTATGGGAATAACTTAGTTTTAGACTCAACTACGGCTAACGTCTCTCAGACTCCCGACTACCACTGATAAGACTAGGTATCCTATAAGAAAACAACCATTTAAATATATTTATTACATTACTTAATTCCTTTTTTATTAGTTGCACTTTACGTTAATTAATTATTTAAAAATTAATTAACCATTAACAATTCCACATTATATTTCATTATCCTCACACCCAAATTCCACTGTTTCTTTAAATTTCAACCTCAGCATTGCATCCCAGTAAGCTCCAACCCCACGGGTTAACATCATTTATTCAATCATTTATTAACAACATTATTACTTTCGCATATTCCCAGGAATTCTAGAAAAAATATTCTAATCTAATAAACATAAGGGGGATGAACCTGGTGAGTAGATGAACTAGCTGTCAAGTATTTTCCACCTATAGAATCATAGACCTATCCTCCATTGAGAAGCTAAACATGGAAATCGCATGGCATACCCTGTGAGTCTTCACCCCTTTTGGAAGGAGGGTAAGAAAGACTGATAGAGAAAATATTTTCAATTAAATTTACATTGAATTTCATTTTTTTAAACCCAAAAAAGTGTTACTCTAATATTAATTGCTTCATTTTTATGATATTGGTGTTATTTTGAGTTGAACAGTAAAAATGACCCATTTCAGATTTTTAACTATTTTAAATTATTACTGTAGTTTGGAAATAAAATTTTCTACACTAATAAAAATTGAAAAAATATTTATTTTCCATATTTTAAACATCCATGGCTTCATTTAATCCTTCTAGACCAAAATCTGAATCGACCATATGAAATCTCAAAAGAAGCTCACATGTTGGCTCAAGAAAACTGTTTCCAGTTCTGCCTAGTTTTGGTGCGGGGTCCATAACTCATTCTTGATGGGCCCAATTGTTTTGAAATTCGGTGTATGGATGAGAAAGGGGTTTGGGAATATCTTTAATGAAGGAAAGGATGCGTGAATTGGCCGTTTAATGGTTCATTAAAGCATCATAATCCGGAGGTTTACGATTTGGAGTCTGACTGGACAGAATAAATGGTCAGAGTAAAACGGGCATAACTCTCAAAATACTTGTCCAAATCCGCTAATATTTTGAGGTAAAACGCCCAATATAATTATTAACAACATTTAATAAGGGTTAAATGTGTTAAGATGTCATTTAATGGGGCTAAAATGAGTCAAAATTCAGGGGAAAAATTCTGGCTATAAAAGGAGGAGAGCTCCTCCCTCTCAAAGCATCTCTCATTCCGTCCCATTCCTTCTGGGACACCAAGGAGGAGAACTTTTCAGATTTCTATTTTATTTATTTTCTTTTACATAGTTTTTTAATTCCTTTTTATTCCCCATTCATTTATATTACCCTTACCATGGTGGGGTAAACATTTTGAGTGATTGGGGAAGGGTTGGTTTTCTATTTTGTAATGCTTGAGTTCTTGGACGTAATTGAATAAAATTTCTTTCTTCTTCAAAGTTGTTTTCAATTTCATATAGTGGATTTTATTATCAAGTGTGATCTTTCTTGAATTTTAATTTCGTTATTGATTTTTTTCCTTGGTAAAATAATCATTATTTCCCTCCACTAATTTTTGGTTTATATACGATGGAATAGACCATGGATTAGTAGTGAAGTACTCGACGATCGTCAGTACGTGTAAAAGGGGTAGTGAATGTTCTTGATTGTTTGGGATAAACAAGACCCGATCGAGTATTGCTCATGTCAATTAAGGATATTCAATACAACTATTTTACACATGGAAGGAGAGTTGACCAAACCGATGTCTTGGTAAGGTTTTCTCTCACCATCATAATTTCACCAAGGAAGTGAGAGGAAACGATTGTGGAAACTCACTTTAATCAACTAAGAAGAAGAGGTTTGAATTAAATTGAACAAGGATAGAATTAAAATTAGGAAACTGACCCTGAACTAATCACCCTTTTAATATCATAGTTTTTTCAATCATTTGAATTTTAAATTTCCTTACAAAAGCACAAAATTTTTACCCTCGTTTTAAAGTGACAAACTATTTTGTGTGCACTCCTCTTCGAGAGGCATCCTAGGTCAACCACATTACTGCATTTTAACTTAGGAAATAATTGTTTTTCCATGCCATATGACAGGCATGCATCAAAGACCATCTTCCTTGATCAGTGGGGAAAGTAAAGAAGATAAACATCCTAAAAGATTTAGCAAACATCCAATAATTTACATACATCTTGTTTCATCATCTCTGTTGTCCTCCCCGACACCCACATGCATAAACCGATGAATCTTGCCACTCTAGGCATCAACTGATGCTACAAAAAATGGGCCTCCCTGCCCCCACATATCACAATAGCCATCCAGGATCTCATCACAACACAAGAAGAAGGAAACACACATCATATCAACTGGGATCTTGGATCTTAATCAAGGCATCCATCATTCATACATAATGAGAACTCATGGATTCAAATCACAAGGCCCTCGACCTTACAAGTAAGAGGGTAACTTAGAACCCTACCAGGAATTATATTTTTATCAAAAATCTGATTCTTTAATCCATCTGGAATTAACCGATTTATTAATTATAGGTTCCAACTATGGGAAACCTAAATATTAAGCTATCACAAATAATTAAACTTGCTTATTGAATCAATTTGATTAACATCAAATTACAAAAACAACAACCAGACTCATTTACATGCCTCTTTATTTTTAAAAAATACTTACAATTAATCCCAATTTATAGTCTTTACCAATTTCCATCAAGAATGACATTCTAAACAAGGCAAGCAGAGATATCACACTCTCTAGAAAAATAAAAGGCAATAACATATGACTAATACTAATTTATTTATCTAGTTCAAATATTTATTATGTCAATTCCATTGTGATCCAGTGGGATTAATCATGTTAACTCTACGATTGCACGTAAAAGAATAGAGAAGAAAAAATCCCCTACCTCAAAAGGTTCTTGACGTTATTTATATGATAATGATCCACACAATCGATTATGATTGCCTCCCCCCATGACAACTACATCCACCCGAGGATGCTGCGACACAACTGCACCAACTGACACCCAAGAAAACTCCATTAGGAACATGGAGATCACATTACATAACATGGAAATGAGAAACAAGAGAAAAATGATTTAATAAACAAAAGAATGGAGGTACATCATACCTTCTATCGATGATGGATCGACACTTGTTGCTTGCAAAAAATAGGGGGTGCACATACAACAGGAAGAAAATTCAAGGGGAAATGATCAAACGATTAAGGTTAGAGTATCTCATACCAGGGAACATGAAGTAGAACAAGGGAGGAATATATCTCATCCATTTAGAATGTTTAACGGAGCAGCAGTTTAAGATATGTTGGATTTTCCATTAAAAGTGGATTGCATTAAACCATGAGGTTTGACCAAGTAAAGTCATCCTGAGCCTTAGGAAAATTAATATAGGAGTTATGGGATTTGAATTGGCATTAAATCCCTTAAAATAAGGCCTTGAATGCATTTTTAGTCAAAGAAAATGCTAAAGGGGAGAAACTATAGGAAGTTGGAAACACTGTACACCTACCGATGGATGGAAACACTGTACACCTACCGACGTCGATAGTGAAAATGACTCACTGATGCTGACAGTACAAATGAATCACCGACACCGACAGTACAAATAAATCACTGATGCTGACAATACAAATGAATCACCAAATTCGACAGTACAAATGACTCACCGACATCGACAGTATAAATGACTCACTAAAGTGGACATTATAAATGACTCACCAACACTGACAGTAAAAATGACTCACTGATGCCAATACTACAAATGACTCACCGATGCCGATAGTACAAATGACTCACCAACACCAAAAGTACAAATAACTCGCTGATGCTGATAGTACAAATGAATCACTGACGCCAAAAGTAAAAATGACTCACCGAAGCTGATAGTACAAATGAATCACCGACACCGACAATACAAATGAATCACTGACAACACTGTTCACATTTGTCTCACTGATGAAACTATTCACGTCTCTCTCATCGATGACACTGTTCACATATGTCTCACCGAGGACAATGTTCATGTCTGTCTCACTGATGAAACTGTTCACATCTGTCTCACTGATGACACTGTTCACATCTGTCTCACCGATGACACTATTCACATCTGTCTCACCGATGAAACTGTTCACATCTATCTCACCAATGAAACTATTCACATCTGTCTCACTAATGACACTGTTCACATCTGTCTCACTGATGACACCGTTCACATCTAAAATTTGGAAAAGTGTTGGGGATAAGTCACTTTGACCTCCCAGAACACCTCAGACACCATATTTCAGAAAAGGAGTGGACTGAAGAGGTCTAGGCCATTACACATCTGGCTAAAAACTACCGATGATATATGAAGAATCCCGCTAATGTGGAAGAAGAAAGGAAATTTTAGATCAAAACTTAGCCTATAGTGCAGTGTTACAACTGCAAAGATCATGAGAATTATGTGAACAATTTCCCTAAACTAAGGGTTGTTAGAGGCAATAAAAAACAACCTCCAAGGCAACAAGGAAGGTATTATGCTATCACAACTACTTAGGTGGATCCGAACAACGATGTGGTGATAGGTACTCTAGTTATTCATTCAAAAATAATGAATGTACTATTTGATTCTAGTTCTATGAATTATTTCATATCTTGAAAGTTTAGTAGAACTATTTAAACACCACCTCAAAATTTGGAGGAAAAGTTATCTATGAGAATATTGAATGGGGAAATTATTGAATCCATGGTTTATAACTCCCCTCTAGTAAAAATTTGTGGACTGAACCTCCCAGAAAATCTCATCATCCTTCCTTTAGTGGAGTTCAACAATATCTTGGGTATGGATTAGCTATCTGTATATAAAGCCAACATAAACCTTAGAGAAAGGGATATCACTCTTCACATCCTGAAGTATCCTCCAATTCTTTAAAAGTGTAAGGAGTAATATGAATCTCCTTTAGAATAATTGTCTCAAGTGTGGATATTAATTCCTTATGAGCAAGAATATCTAGCTCAAATGATTGATACAAAGGATAGAATCATTCTTGAATACATGACCATAATAAGGGATTACACTGATGTATTCCCTGAAGAGTTGTCTAGTCTTCCTCCTAATCCATAGGTTGAGTTCTCAATTGAACTTATTCCTGTATCTCTGCCTATATCAAATACACCTTATAGAATGGCCACTGCAGTGATGGAGGAGCTGAAGAAGAAGTTATAGGAGAATCTGGAGAAGGGTTTTATATACCCGAGTGCTTCAACATGGGGTGCACCTGTTATCTTCGTTAAGAAGAAGGATGGATCAATGTACTTCTGAATTGATTATCGTTAGCTCAAAAAAATCACAATAAAGAACAAGTATCCCCGACCACGGATAAATGACTTATCTGATCATCTTTATGGGGAAAGTTATTTCTCTAAGGTGGACCTTCGATCGGGATATCACCAATTAAAGTTTAGGAAGGAAGATATTCCCAAGACTACCTTTCGAACAAGCTATGGAAACTACAAGTTCATATTTATTCCCTTCGGAATCACTAGTGCTCCAAAAAATTTCATGGATTTAATGAATAGAGTCTTTAGAGATTACCTAAACAAATTTGTGGTAGTCTTTATCGATGATATTATGATATACTATAAGAGAAAGGATGAGCATGCGGAGCATTTGAATACCGTGTTAATGAATTTGAGAAGGGAGAATTTTTATGCAAAGTACAGTAAATGTGAGTTCTGGATGGAGGAATTATCATTATTGGGGAATTTTATCACCAGCAAAGGGATATTTGTGGACCCTTCCAAGACAAAGGAAATTGAAGAGTGGACCAAGACAACATCTGTAATGAAGATCTGAAGATTTCTAGGTCTAGCTGGGTATTATCTACGATTTATGAATAAATTCTCATGATTTTCAAACCCAATGACCAAGATGACACGAAAGGGGGTGAAGTTTGTCTGGACTCAAGAATGTAAAGACTTATTTAAGGAGTTGAAAAAGAGGCTAATCACTGTGCCAATACTCAAACTTCCAAAAAGTAGAGAACTCTTTTTGGTTTATAGTGATGCTTCAAAGAAGGGATTAGGCTATGTGCTGATGAAAAATGATAAAGTGATATCCTAAGCCTCAATTTAGATGAAAATTCATGAGAAAAACTATCCTACACATGATCTAGAGTTGGAGGTTGTGATCTTTGCTTTAAAAATATGGAAGCATTATCTCTATGGGGAGAAGTGTGAGATATATACTGATCACAAGAGTATAAAATATATATTCACAAAAAAATAACTTAATATACACCAGTGAAGATGGATAGAGTTCATCAAGAATTATGAATGCTCAATCCACTACCATCCCCGTAAGGCAAATAAGGTGGAGGATGCTTTAAGTAGAAAGGATCCTACATATTTATCAATGATGAGAATTTAAAAGGATACAATCTTCTTAGATTTATAGAGTATGGACATGGGAATCATTAAGGGAGGAACATCATCAATCCTTTCTCAAATTATTTATCAAACATCCCTTACGGAGAAAATAAGGGATGATCAAAGAAAATATGTGTAAATTATGAAAAGGGTGGAAGCTATTAGAAATTGAAAATCCTCAGAGTTCAAAATTGATGAGGAAGGATTTGTAAGATTTGGTTCATGATTATTTATACCATCCAATCCATAGATAAATAAGGAGATTCTGAATGTCGCATATAGCTCAACCTTCTCAATCCACCCAGGGAGAAAAAAGATGTATCGAGATCTCTAAGAGAACTTTTAGTGGGACAATATGAAGAAGGAGATTTCTGAATATACATCAAAGTTCCTGTTATGTCAACAAGTGAAGGCTAAAAGACAAAAGTTTAAGGGGATGATGAAACCACTACCCATACCAACATGGAAGTGGGAGAACATCACCATGGACTTTGTCACTGGACTTCCAAGGACATCCAGAGGAAGCAATGATATATGGATCATTGTGGATCATAGTAAAAAGGCAACTCACTTTATTATGATTCGAGAGGACTTCTCATTAGATAAAATTTCAAGAATATATATCAAAGAGTTGGTAAGGATGCATGGATTGCCACTATTTATTGTATCCTATCGAGATCTGAGATTTACCTTGAAGTTCTAGAAAAGTATCCAACATGCTCTAAGCACTAAACTGAACTTTAGTACGACCTATCATCCTCAAAATGATGACCAATCTGAGAAGACTATTCAGACACTAGAAGATATGTTGAGATCATGTTCAATGAAATTCAAAGGAGGATGGGACCAACATCTTCCACCAGTTGAATTATCCTAAAACAATATTTTCCACTCGAGCATCTGAATGGAACCCTATGAAGACCTTTATGGGAAAAGGTGTAGAATACCGACATGTTGGGATGAAGTTGGTGAGCGTAATCTTCTAGGACCTAAAATGGTCAAATAAATGGTATAGAAGGTGAAAACCATTCACCATCACATTAAGCCAGCCCAAATTCGACAAAAGAGTTATGCAGACAATCGCTGACGAGACCTTGAGCTCAAAGTTGGAGACATGGTATTTCTCCTCATATTTCCATGGAAGAAGGTCATGAGATTTGGGAAGAAATGAAAGCTAATTACCAGGTACATTGAAACCTTTGAGATACTTTATTGAGTTGGAGTTGTGGCCTATCGACTAAAACTATCACCTACCATGTCTAAAGTACATGATGTCTTCCACATATCCCTCTTAAGGAAGTACATGCCAGATCCTTCACATGTACTCTCTTTAGAGATGGTACAGTTGGAGGATGATCTTTCTTATGAGGAGTATCCAATGAAGATCTTGGATTATAGAGATAAAGTTCTATATAACAAGACTACTCACCTGGTCAAAGTATTGTGGTAGAACCATAAGTATGAAGAGGCAACATGGGAACTGAAGGAGAAAATGAAGGGAAAGTACACGCACCTGTTTATAGCTTAGTATGTAAAACAAAATTTTAAGGGATAAATTTCATAAGGGGGGAATAATGTAACGACCCAATGTTTTATCAATGGAAATTACCTTATTATAATTATGACATATAATCATGTCAAATTAAAAAAAAATGAACTACTAAGTACTATGAGACCTTTAATCATAATATTGTCACTTCTGTTATTTGAATTTCAAAAATCTGGCATACACTGTTTGCGATCAGTAAGATGTTTAGAGTGTGATAATACAAACTTAATTTTTTGGTGAATAGTAACATACCATTATGAATAGTAACCAACCCTTATGAATATTAATATGACCCTTATGAATAGTAAATCATCCAAAATAATATTAACCTCACCCATGAATGTATAAATAAAATTTAGGCATCTTATAAGTGATAATATGACCATAGTAAAAGTATTGGTATTTTTGTAAGTCAAAAATAATTAATTAAAATTAATTTAAACGAAAATTTATTTTCCTAAAAGGTGTTCATAAATTAATGATTTTATTTCCTCTAGTTTTAAGATAATTTTATAAGATCTTATGTAATTTTTGAAAACATTATAAAATCAGTTATAGTTTTAAAATTCATATTTTATAAGTTAATTATGGTTTTAATTAAAAATTAAATTAATAATATCTATAAAATTATTTTCTAAAAATGTAGTTCATTTTTGGATTCTATACATCAAAAAATGTTTAGGGTGAATTTTTGGGATTTTTATAAAGATATTTGAATTTTTTATGAATAGTAAAATACGATAATTCACAATAAATGCTAAAACATGAATTTCTACATCATGCTTGAGTCATAGATGATGTAAATGGAAATTTTTTTGAACTCACATGCACATATTACTATTTTTCTTCAAAATAATCATTACTATTTCTTGTCTTATGGAAAAATAATAAACTGACGATTAAAATATTAAGAAAACCCTCCTCCCCTCAACTAGAAAAACCACCCACACTCCCCTCTTCTCTTCACTCCTCTCAAGCCTTGATCCTTCCCTAAATTCTGCCCAAATATCTCCCCAAGATCCCCCCCATGTCCATCAGCCTTTATTCTCCTCAAAATACTAAATCCTCTCCCTTAAGAGGCTCTCAAGGAAGATTGAATCAAGAGGTAAATTCCTCTTTTCTTTTCTTTCATTTTCTTTTTATGTTCCTTTGTTCTCTTTTATTTCCTAACCTATACTAATAGAAATGGTATGAAAAATCCAGTACCATAAATTTACAAGAATTTTTTTATGATAATGGGATAATTCATTATCATCTCCTCTTTCCCTCCTTTTATACCAAAGAAATGAAAACACCATCCAAGATGTGTTAATTTATCACATTCAAGGATGATGGGTTATCAATTTCTATTTACATATTAAATTATGGTCATAAAAAAAATTTATGGTTGAACCAAACTCTTAAATATGTATTTTATATTATTATTTTTCTGAAATCCTTTTTTACACATGATGTAAAATAATAATACAAAACAAGTTAATTATGAGAAAAATCGCCAAATTAATTCAAGCATTTATCATTAATGTTTTATATCATGATTTTACTTCACTACAAGTAAAAAAATTAAATTTACAACCATGTAACATTATTTATGTTAAATAATAAAATACAACTCCAATTCTGGACAACCATCCCCATTTTACATGATTCTCCATTCATGAAAATAAGTAAACCGATCATAAAAACCAAGAAAACCAACGGACTCGAACAATGAAATTGAACCACTTAACTCATCAAAAAGGTCATGAATAAACTTAAAAAGGTTATAATAAATATTTTAAATATATAATATGTTCTTAAATTATTAATTAATGGACCTAATTTGATTATTCAGGTCATTAATATCAAGTGGAGAACACCATCAGACTTAAGGTAAGGGATCCTCTATATTTCACTTTTATTCAAGAATGTCCTCTATGTTATGCCCTTTTATGTGTAATATGTAATGATGGGGTATGATTTATAACCTACCCCATACTTCCCTCATGATTTATAAGTGATTATAAACCCATTTATTACTCATTAATCCCCCTTAATTACACTAGATACCATGCCGATAATCCGTAAGGGATTCTAGCCGAACCTCCTTTGTTCCTTCGGGTTGCCTTATATTCCTTTTACCAAAATGAATTTATCTTATATTTTTATGTGAATATTATAAATTATTTATACATGTATCAAATTAATTTATCAATACCCTTTCATCATTATCTTTTAGGGATATACATGTTTTTAAGTGATTCCCCCCCTCAATACTTCCCGATAAGCAAACCCGTTTTGAGGGAACTTTCCGAATTCTTACCCGATATACAGTTCACTCTATATTATATTTTAATACACCATAGTATTTATAAAATAAGTCTTTATATTATGAAAGAATTATTGGTTCACTTCTGGTTTTATATAAAGGATTGTTCCCATTTCTATTTTAAAGGCTCTATAGCATTTTCCTTAAAACCACACAAAAATGTTTTAATGCTAAAATTTCTTAAATAATTTTCTTACATGTTATCACTTATAAATGACATAAAATAACACGATACATGCCTATTTTCCATTATTAATGTCCATGTATATTTTAGTTCCTTTCTTTCATGTACACTTTTATGATACGACCATTTGTTATGCTTTATGACATGATTGTGGTGCCCAATTCTTTCCACGGGTAACCCTTATGTTTATGTAAGATTGATTATGTATGATTTTTTATGTGGAAAACATATTAATGAAAAGATAATATGGTTTCACCTAGATAGAACTCCAATTAAATGGGTAAATTTGAGTCTCATGAGACGTTTTGTGCGATGGTCTTGGCGGTTAGCCTTGGCTTGTGCTACCATGTGCGACAGTCTTGGCGGTTAGCCTTGGATCATTATAAAGTCATGTTTTATGTTGTTGAAACATTATTATGACTCCATGTTTATATTATTACATGTTTATATTTTATTATTACATATTTTACATACCTTTTTATATCATCATGTCATGTCTTCTATTCCATGTGCTAATGATTTGTTCTTATGGTTATTCTCTTACTAGGCTATTTAGCTCATCCCTTTGTTCATGTGTTCCCCAGGGTACCCTATTAATATGTTTGAGAACATTTTAAGTTAGGATATAAATTTTAATATTAAATAAAGAAATGTTTTATTTAGTTCCATGATTTCATTTTTATGTACCAAGTCTTCCAAGACACTAGACTTTACGATCCTTGTCTTGTACTATGATGTATAATTATGTTTAAATAATGTAATGTTTTGTGTAAAAGGATAGGGTTTCTATATTATATTTTTTATCTTTCAATGAAGTTGAATAATAATATTCAATATTATAGGTGAATTTAGAATCAAGACTTAAATTTGAAAGAGATTCTATAGTTACCTTTCCCATGAATAATTTTTCATTATTAGAATGTTTGAATAGAAACCAATTATTTTTTGACTTTATGGTATAATTTATTTAGATTAAATCTATAAGGATGTATCACTTTAACTTTCACTCTAAGTATATAAGGGTTTTAAGATATTATTTTCATTAATTTTAGAACACCTTCTTGGATTTATATCTTTATTCTTCGATTTAGGAAAATCTAGTCTGATGTGATATTTTTTCTTACATTCATAAAATATAACTTCTGAAGATTCTTTATTATCTTTCTTGTCTTTATTTTCTTTCTAATGGACATATTAGAAGTCTGAATTTCTAAAATTTTATTCATCCTTTTTTAAATTTGAGTAAGTTCATTGTTGCTACATTCTGAATCACTTGGATCTGGATTCTTACATTTTCTATTTGAAACAAGAGATTTATAATTGTTAGTAAAAACATTAAATGTACTGTAATTAGGATTACCTAAAGTAGAATAAAATGATACTCCATTTTTACTTTTATATTTTTCATCATCTCATCTCTATTTTCTTTTATACTGAATTAATGTTCCAATTAAGTCATCAAGACTTAACTTTGTAAAATGCTTAGTATCATTAATTTCTATCCTCTTGGATTCCCACTCTTTTAGAATAATTTAAATGATCATTCCAAAGAGTTGATCTTATGATAAATATTTTTCACCAAGGATTGTAAACATTTTACTATTTTTATGAAGTATTGATGCATTTGTGTTACAGTTTCTCTAGGTAGAAAATAAAAATCTTGGTAGTTAGTTGTTTACATAGCTCTATGAGTTTCTAAAAATTTGGATGTTCTAAAATGAGTTATCTTTAATTTCTTCCAAAAAAAATTCCATTTCACATGAAGCTATCTAGATATGGATGTTATTGGTCCTAGAATAGAATAAAGTGTTATGAACTTTATATATTACCTTATATTCTTGTTTTTCTTCATGAGAAAATTGAATGAAACCTTTCTCGAAAACTTTATAGTTTCCTGTCAGCAAGATAAAGTTTTCAACTATAGTATTAATGATATAATATTTCATATGATCATTCCATTAATCATAATTAGAACCATAAAAATGGGTGGTCTGGTCAGATTTAAATTTTTAATTATTCGAATTGATACTCTCACAATCACAAAATATATATCTTCTACCAACAAAGTTAGTCTAAGGAAACTGATTTGAAATTACAATAAACTAACGTAAATAAAAAATACATATTTCCAAAAATTAAATCTCATAATCAAGGTAAATACTACCACTAATATTAATTGTTTGGAGGTGTGATGGTAAATAAAATACGAGAGGGGAACAAAATTAAAATTTTCTCTCCCTTTAAGTGTCAAGGTTGATCAATTTTTTGTATTACTGATGAGATGATGAGATAAAATATTGATATAATTTTTTAAATATAAATTAAATTAAGGATCAGAGTAATTGAAATATATATGTTATTGAAATAAATTTAGCACAATAGAAGTAAAAGGATCAGTATTTTAAACTATCGATGAAGGAGTTAAAGTAGTGGAACTTTAAAATAATTGTATTATAAAAACTGTAGTAGGAATTTACTAAAATAAAATTATGAAATAAATATATAATAATTTAAAAAAAGACACATAGTATTGGTTTGTAAACCAAATACTACTTTAAAAGGATATTTTTTAAAACTTCACTTTTAAACCAAAGTGAAAGGTATATCTATAGATCTGATATGAGGTATCCATTACTTTCAACCTATCATAAGTTATCCTTGATTTTATAAACTATCATAAGGTTTGCCTTCGAATCCTCAAAATCCCTTGACTATATTTTTTAGTAACAACTCACTTCTAAGTACTGGAAGCACCCAAGCTTTATCTTTCTAGCCACGACATCCCTTGATTAGATGGTCATATTTTTTCCTTTCTTCCTATCCCAAAAATACCTTGATCAAATTTAATCAAAATTATAACAATTAAAATACAAATACTAATATATTTATAAGGGAAACCTCACACAATGGTATATCTTAATATAAAACACTCATAAAGAAAAATTACATTGATCGAAAGTGCTCCAAAAAATAAGAAATAGCAAAGCTTCAAAATGAAAAACTAAAATTTTAAAGATAAATATTATTTACATGTTATTCTAATACTCGTGGTGAAGATTCGTTTAAAGAAGAAGTTGTTACAAAATCTAACAGTAAAATTACACAAAACTCAGAATCAGTTGCAACTGCATTGGTAGAATCTTACTGTTCATTTTCTAATGGACTCAATATATTTTTGTATCTACTGATTAGTTAGTTTAGTGCTGCTAAATTTATTATAAATCCAATGGAAGTAATATTACAATTGAACTTCAGATCACCATATTTTCATAAATTAGTTTAGAGTTCTAATATTTTAGTTACTGAAATTTTATTTAAGTCATATCATTTTTGTATGATGTGTATCATGATTTCCAAAATAAATAAAGTGAGAGATTTATTTTTAAAAACCCCAACAGATATCAAAACTATCCCTAACATAATCTCTTTTTCCCTTAAAAATCCATCAAGCTTCATTATCATAAAAAACTCCAACCATTGATGTCACATCTATCTCCTAAGTAACTTTTTGAGCTCCACCATGTTTCTATAAAACTTATACTACCTAAATACTCCATACCATTAATATAGAAACCCATATTTTTAATACACTTTATTTCATGATTTATTATAGACCCTAGGTCCTATCTTAGTGGAAGCGGGACCTATGGGGTGTTGGGGAGGTCTCGAGTTTGAGTCTCCCTAACTTCTTGCATGTGTGTGTTTGTGTGTTTCTTTTTAGCTTTATAGTTAACCTTACCCATCTGTTTGTAATATTTCATGATTTATTATAAAAATTTACACATGATACAACCCCAAAAGATCATAAAGTCTAGTGTATTTTGGAATTAGGTATATAACATAAAAACTTAATACATAAATATAACAATATTATTGAAAACTCATTGACATGTCCTAAATTTCCATTTTTCTTTTAAAACTATACGGGATAACCTGAGGACATACATAAGAAAGGGGTGATATATAAATCCCAGTAAGGGAATAAATAATGCATGGAATAGGGTAAATAAATACACTTGATCCAAGAGGTAAAACAATATAACATAAGATGCAAGAATCATAATCATGAACAATGAGGCATGATATAACATGTTATCATAAAGGCAACATGGGATTATGGCAACAACTTAACATAGAATCATAAGAATAAGTCAAGGTTAACCACCAAGACATCATAACATAGTGTTATTAGGATAATCTCCCATTAAACTTTCATGTCATATCATTAGACTAAAACATTACCCAATGCATTGCAGCATTATTTGGGTGCACCCATCATAATCATATCATGTACATGCATAAGTGTGCCACATAAATCATATAATATAATATTGTATTTCATCTCTATTAACACCAAGATTTAGGAGTGTGGATTAAATACACAGAATTACACAATAAAATAATTATATATACATATAGGCGAATATCCTTGAGTGGAAATGGGTATGGGAATTCACTTCACAATCGTTTGGCATGAAAAACCATAGTGAAATTTCGGTAGCATAACGACAGTATGTAAAGATTTATAAAATTGTTTAATGAGATTGAAAGGGGTATCTCATAATTCGGAAATAAAAAACTATAGTATGAGGGATGTGGAAAAACATATACCAACAATATTAATTGGAAATAAAAAGGCATAAAATAAATAAGGTTCTTGAATAAAGAGGAGAAGGAGAGGACCCCTCACCTTGAGAGGGTGTTTCCAAAATCTTGGGAGGAGAATATTGAGAGACTAGGGGAACTTTTAGATGGATATAGAGTGTAAAGGTAAGATTAAGGTCACAATAAAAGGTTTTTTTGTGAATATAAATGGTCTATTGGGTGGTTTTATAAAGGAAAATAGAGCAGGGGTTCTTTATTATTTCTTAAACTTAGGTTTTGGACTCGAAACAATAAACTAAACAAAATCAAAAACCTTCCCATGGTTTTGGACCATGATTTCTGCCAAAGTGGAGTTGTTTTAATTAATTTATAAGTATAGGAACCTAAATCATTAAAATATTACCCTCATTTATGTGAAATTGAGTCATGTTCATAAATAATTGATTTTGAAACCTTAATATATAATATAGGTTTTGGAGAATTCATAAAGGCTTTATAAGATTAATCAAATTACCTAAAAACACATTATGTTAAAGGGTAAATATATATTTGGTATTTTATACCTTTTATGTAATATATTACATCACTTTTTGTTCGTTATGATATCATAATACATATTGTATATTTATACATTATTCAATTTTTACCCAAAAATTCAATTATCTCAGAAAATTATGAAAAAATAACCATTGGATTATTTTTATGTGCTGAATCCAAAATTAATATTTAAATTGTCTAAATAAATATATAAATATAAGAAATTATATTTTTAGATCAAAATACTTGTTTATTGAAAAACATTGGTTTTTTTACAATAACAGTTTTCTGACCATTATAAAAATTATTTTTGACTTTGTAAAATTTTATTATCAAATATAATTAATAAATATTATTTAATAATAATATTTTATTAAAATATAGTTTATTTTGAATTTTTTTTAATTCTTAAAAAGTAATGTATTAATTGAAAAGTCTTATTACCCCAAAATACAATTTGAGTTTTGTCGTATTGAAATCTAATTTTTATCAAAATCATTATTTAATAATTTATAAAGTAAAATAAATAAGGAATAAATATAATAATTATTTAATAGAAAATAAAATATAAATATTCATGTTTTTAGTGTCGAGATACATATCCCTTTATTACACCAGTGAACACCCTAAGGGTAAGGTGTGCGATAGTGATATTTTATTAGAGTGGTTCGACGAACATGGTTTTGGTTGTGATCTCAATGAGATTAAAATTATCCCATAAATGGTTTTGATTGTGATTATTTTTTAAATCTTGTCTTGTTATTGGTCAAGGAAAAATTCCAGAGATTATATCTCCCTTGGAAGCTCTGATAAATGAGCTTTATAGGGTACGATCCTACTAGTCAAGGCCATCGCTTCTTTCATCTGTATCAATTGACTTTATCATAACTCTCTCTATATATAATAATCATAAGATCACTATACAATGACTATATTATCAAAATTTATGTTTCTTAATGGTCTTTTAAATCTTATAGGATATAATATTCCAAAATAACAAAAGTAGTGCATGCATTTTCTATATCTTCATTAATTAATGTTTAATTTATTCATTTGAAGATATGGAATTTCATTTATAAAATTTTGGGCCATTAAATCATTCCCACTTAAAAAATTTCACCCTTGAAGTTTTAATTTCATACACTAAAATGGATGAGGGTATTTATGTTTCAGCACCTCTTCTGATTCCCAAGTCGTTTCCTCAAATATGTGGTTCCACCACAACACTTTGACAAGGTGAGTTGTATTGTTTTATAGAACTTTGTCTCTATGATCCATGATCTTCACTAACTAATCCTTATATAAAAGATCATTCTCCAATGGAACCAACTCTTAATTTAGTACATGTGAGGGTGTCTAGTATGTAGTCTCTCAAGAGGGATACATGGAACACATCATGTACCTGAGATTGGTTAGGTGGGAGTGCTAGTTGATTGGACACCACTATAATGTGTTCAAGGATCTCAAAGGAGATGATGTATCTTGGAATAAGATTTAACTTATTCCTAAACCTCGTGACTTTCTTCCATGGAGATATATGAAGGAAATATTTATCACCAACCCCAAACTCCAGGTCTCGTTGATGATTGTATGCATAGATTTCCTATCGACTTTTTGCGGATTTTATATGAAAATGAATGGTTTGAACATTATTTGTCATATATTTAATAATATTATGTCCCATTATATTCCTCTCTCCAAATTTATCCTACCATGTTGGAGGTCGACACCTCTTCCCATACAGAGCCTCGTAAGGTTCCATTTGAATGATTGAATAGAAACTATTTTTATATGAGAACTCCACTAGGGAAAGGTTTTAATCCCAACATTGTAAATCCATTGAACATGATATCATTATATATTCCAAATTTTTAATATTCCTTTCAGATTAACTATCCATAAAAGGGTGATAAGTAGTGTTGAAGCACAGTTCTGTATTCAATGCTTGTAGAAGGTTTCTCCAAAACCTCAAGGTAAACCTTATATCTCGATTGTATATAATAGAGAGTGGAACTCTATGCGGTCTTACCAATTCTCTTATGTATATCTTGGTGATTTGTTCAAGATATAAATATTACTTAATGTTAATGAAATGTACTGATTTGGTAAGGTGATCATCTACCACCTAGATGGCGTTATTGCCTTTAGGAGTACTGGGGAGTCCTAAGATGAAATCCATGGTTATGTTTTCCCATTTCCATACTGGTATGGGAAATGGTTGCATCATACCTTTATATTTTTTTCATTCCACCTTGATTTTATGGTATACTAAGCATCGGGATATAAACTATACAATCTATCTATTCATGTTATCCCACCAGAATTTTTTCTTCCAATATCTATACATTTTAGTGATTCCTGGATGAATAGAGAAGGATGAGATATGAAAATCATCCAAAAGTTCCCTATTCAGTTCTATCTTTTATGGTACATATATCCAGGTTCCAAACCTTATAACTCAATATTTAGAAAAGTTGAAATATGGAATATTCACTACCTTCTTCTGTAGAAACTTATCATCATTATAAGCCTCCTTGATCCTCTCTATAATGTATGTTTTAGAAATTACTTGAGAAATTTAGGATGAATATCCTTTTATTATTCTAATAAAAATCTTTTTCATGTCTAGGAAGATTGGATCCCTTGTAAACCTCATCATGGATAGAGTTGTGGGATCCATTCTACTCAGAGCATCTCCCGCTTTGATTGCTTTCCTAGGATGGTAATGGATTGAACATGTCACTAACTGACCCATTGGAACCCACCTGGGTGGAAAAATACCGTGTCGATACTACCACAATCTCGCCTCCATGGTATAGGGGGTTTTGAAAAGTTCTGAGAAGTCATAACTAATATGGGAGGCCTTTACCTAATGTACCTATATGCACACACCCAACCATCTCTATACATAAGTACATATTAATAAAAAAAATAACCTTTAGAGTAAAAACCATGCATGTAATAACCTCTGGGGAATATAAAAGATTGAGACAGATTAAACCAAAACTGAAAAGGAAAAAATGTCTGCCCAACCAAAAAATATGTGCCAACCCGATAACAACTTGAAAATAAATGCTGATAGAGCCCAACTCCAGGTCTCCAAGCTCGACCACCATACTTATTTTAAGCACCATAGTATCCCTAATATACACCAATTCCACTTTCAACCTGTCTTTTGTATGTCTAAGACACGAAAAGTATGGGAAAATCCCATATAGGGGTGAGTATAAACATACCTAGTAAAAAACCCTAAAAACTAAAGAGGGAGAAATATGAGACATGATAGATGTAGTCAGATCAACCCAAATAAATATGTAAATGAAACCCAATGACACACACACACACACACATATATATATATACTTATATAAGAAACCCAGTCAATAAAGAAATGGGATCTCTATCTAAAAGTCCATCCCAAGTTGATGAGTTTTACTGAAGCTCCAAAGATCCATCATTGATGCCCAATATTTCACGTGACTTTCTAAAGAAGTAACCATGTAGAGGAACCACACCTCATCTCTGTATTTCACATTCAAGGGGGAACAATCTTTATGTATATGACCCAAACCTATTTATACTAAAGGGATTACACTAAATAGATTGATAGAGGACCCATTCCCTAGTGCGTTAGGGGGCACCTATCAGTAGATACGAGACCCATTCCCTAGTTCATCAGGGGGTACCACTCAGTAGGTAGAGGAACCTATGCTATCCCAATAAGGGGGAACCACTTAGTAGATAGATAGAGGGCCCACACCCTAGTGTGTCATGGGGTATCACTTAGTAGGTAGAGGACCCATGCCCTAGTTCATCATAGGGTACCACTTATTAGATAGATATAGAACCCAATCCCTAGTGTGTCAGGAGGGTACCACTTAGTATCTAGATAGAGGATCCATTCCCTAGTCTGTGAAGGGGTACCACTCAGTAGATAGATAGAGGACCCATGACCTAGTGTGTATGGGGGTACCACTCAGTAGATAGATAGAGGACCCACTCCCTAGTGTGTCATGGGGGTTCCACTTAGTAGATAGTTAGAGAAACCATACCCTAGTGTATCAGTGGTGTACCACTTAGTAGGTATATAGAGGACCCCTACCCTAGTTTGTTAGGAGGTAACACTTCAGCCTCTCAATGATGCCATGTCCAATCACTTTCATCATTGAGAATCATATAAAGAAGTTTCACACTCATAAAATATCACAACACATCGCAAAATTAACCAAAAATGATACCATCACATTATATATAGAAAAAAAATTAGGATAGGATTCTCGAAGGCCAGAATACGAGTCTAGCCAAAATCTTGGCAATCGCACGAGGCTCATTGTTGACCTGACTCAATAAAACATCAAACCAAAAATATGTCATCCCAAACAACAATGAATGGACAAAGGGATCACACCATTTTTATTCTCATGGAAAAAACTTGAGATATGTTATTCACTTACCCAAATAGAAAACCCAGTGAAAAAATCATTTCACTGTAACACACACGTATGGTGCTTCATAGGCCCAATCCACGAGTCGGAAAAGGCATAAAACATTGGTCTTGAAACGTCTATTTTGATACCATGATCTCGATTCCAAAAATGAATCACCAATCCAACATTGTATAATGAAATTACAACTGATTCAAGATTTGATAAAAAAATAAAAATAAAAATATTTTATGTTATTATTTTTTTAAACCTTAATTTAAAGGGAGTGGGGCACATAAAAGCTTCCCCCAGTATCATGTGCACTATGAACCACCTATTTCATTATAATAAAATCCCTATTTTAATATTAATATTATAAAATTTATTTAAAGGATATGGTATTAAAGTCATTCCCAAATCCTCTCCCCACATTTCACGCATGTGCGGGGGGGGGGGGGGTCTCATCTCCCTTCCCATGTGCCCCAACCCATTTAACATATATTAAATTAATTTACATAAATTTTTGACTCCATTCGATATAATAATAAGAATTTAATTATTATTATTATGAATTATACATAAATGGGGGGTAGGAATTCAAACCTATAGGGGTATCTCCCTCCCCATTTCCCAAGACGATGGTGCATCACACAAGTGGTTCTCCCAAGCTGACACTCTTCCTTTAATTTCAGCATTATTATTATTAGTAATAAAAAATATCACATATTATTATTATTATTAAAAATAATAATAAATATCACATTTTATTATTATTAAAAATAATAATAACGCACATCACCCTCCATAGTCGGTCGAAAAATGGATTCCAACCGTTCTTCACCATAAAACTGTCAACATCCATTCATATCAACGAAAAATCCTCGTACACACCTCCCATGTGCCTAATGGATGATCCCATCTTGAATATTTCTCAAATAAAGAATAATGATGCCATCCTTTGATTTCTTGGCCTCCTATTGCTGAAAATTAGAATCTGGACACCTTTAGGAATCATGTAGTGCATCCCCCATGTCTCCCGTGTTGCTGCCATATCCACCTAGGATCTAGGATCCACAAAGCCATCACCGCTACCCAAAATCCATCTTGATCTATCTAAAAAACACCAATCCAGTCATTGTGTGCACATCCACCATGAATCTGGGGGTCCGATCATACTTGGACCCACCTGACAATGTGGAACCATGACCCTATAGCCCAATGATGAAGAACATGAAGAAAAGGTGGGTGAAAGGAACAAGAACATAGGTTCATTAATCATTGTCCAAAAATTCTTGTAAAAATATCATAGATCGGGGATATTCAGGGTGAGAATCATGACATAATCAAGAAGGATAATAAATTGAGAAAATAATTTAATTAGACAATGGGGATCATGTGAAGGGTGTGAAATCACCAACAAGAGATAAAAAAATAAAATCCATGCTTTAATAATTTAATCAAGATGGAATAAAACACATTTGATGAGTCGTACCTCAATATTGGATCAATCGTTGGTGAAGAAAACATTCTCCAGTGATGAGGATGATATACTACGTCTACTACCTATCGATTCACCTTGATCCAATCACCGGTCATCTTCTGATCCCGATTCACTGATGAAGGTTGTCAGAGATCCTCTCAAAACCCTCCTAAGGTTATGCAACTAAACCTAATGAAATTTCATATGGACATATTTATAGAGGATTATATTTAGGTCATTTAAATTAAAATAAATAAATTATTTATTTATTTTAAGTAAAATGCACCCTCCAACAGTTGTCTCATCCGAACCTCCGACGCCAGCCAACTTCAGGTTACACCTAGGGTAAACCCCACACTCTAGATTCAAACATGGTATCAAATTTAAAATATGAAACTCTATTCAGGAGATATTACATTTTTTTTTTGAAAAACTATGCACGTGTGATATAAAATATATTTAATATTTTTATAAAATTAATTTCGGAATCACCGGGTCTCAAAATCACACACCGTATTAGTTCCTAGATCTAAAAATATTTTTTAAAATATTTCAAAGTTTTACTAGGAAAAAATAGAGTCTCTAAATTATTCCATACTTCAAATGTTTTTATCCCCAAAAATCACAAACTAAGAAAAATGTTGGGGATACTGAGCTCTCAACCGAGTCTCCCACTCCCATGATCTCCCCTGATGGTTTCCTGTGCTGCCAAAAAATACACACCCAAGGATAAAACTTACCCATAAAGGGTATTTCTATACCAATTCTAAATGATTCTAGATCCTTGAAAAAGGAAATCCCACTCTCATGGACCAGCTTACCCAGGTTGATATCATACAAAAATTTTTGAACATACCTCCTTAACTGTGACATGTAGAGAACACAAGAAACCAAAACTATTGTGGTTTTGAGGTTAAGCAATAAAACACCTCGCTAACATAACACAATAATAGGAAAAATAAAGATCCTAACAACCCCAAAGATATCCTATCACCCTGGCTACAACTCCACAATTCTCAAAATCCAAAGGCCTTCATCATTGGTCCATAAAGAACTTATGACATTTTCTAGGCAGTCTTCACCCTCCCCTAGATGAAATAAACCCTCAAAACCATAATTATCACCACAAATTGGTCCCAAACACTATCACCCACTGGATTCGACTAGTATGGCAGTGACCTAAAAGGTCCCTCACACATAGACTTAAAAGGTGCTACTTCGTTGGTGGAGTGGTAGTCATTATGATATGAAAACTCCATTGATGGTAGATGTTTCTCCCATCTATAGATCAAAACTGATATGAGAACCCAAAGAATGTTTACTAGAACCTAAACGGCCCTCTTTACCTAGCTAGATTATTGGGGTAAAAACTATGATCAACTACAACTGAGTCTCAAAATACTCATCGCATCCTCTCCTTAATTGCGATGTGAATTAAGAATCATAGTTTGTAATAATATTCAAGATAATTCCACTAATCCGGACTACCTGGAGAATCTAAAACTTTCACAAACTCTCCCTAAATTACTTTTGGTCATCACCCATAGACTGTTGATACAATAAGAGTTTATCTTGAAAAATTTCTAGAACTAACTTGGATTCCCAATAAATTCCAAGAGATCCCAGTATATCCTTACCTCCACCAGATATACTACTAAGGTAAAACAACTTTATCAGCACCTCCTTCCATATTGTGACTGGTATCACTGTCTATCCTCAAGAAAGTTTGATGAGCTTCTCACCTTTGCAAAATACGTCAAGAATGTATCCAGATATATGGTCATGAAACATATTATAATTGATATCCCTAAGTTTTACCTCCCTAGATCTTTAAAGAAGTGTAGGGGTAACAATAATCGAGTGGAAGTAAATTTCACCATCCTAAGGTATCTCATGTTCTCCCATTTGTATGCCTAGAATAGATGGATTTAATAAAATAATACTAATGAAAACTGGTCCATGAAGGTTTAAGGATCCAGTCCACAAGTCTTATAACTCTACTAAGGCACACAATATGCTGAAAGGTATCACCAAGAACTCAAAACATACATAGTGGATTTATAAATCCACTTCTAGTATATCTTACTCCAAAACTAGATCTAGTGATAACCTATCTTGAGGTAAATCTCTAAGAACCACTTTTCCCCAAACCACTAGTTGAAGAACTCAATGATTCTCAAGATTGGATACTCTTCCTCAGATCACATGGTTCAAGTGAAACCAATTCACACTCAACCTTAAGCACTCATTCTCCTATCAGGTCAACAACCCTAGTATACCCAAGTGAACACACTAGGTCTTAAAAAACCCATTTCTATGAAAATTCATGACTGCACCTTCATCTTACAAAGCTCAACAGGTGACATATGATGTGATTCCATAAAAATTAGGGGAGATCCCTGGTGCTAGTCCTTATAGAAGTCTAAATATTGGTGAGTAGATAAACTTGGAACATCCCTTGGAAATATGTCCTCATACTCCACCACCACTGTAGGGAAAAAATCTCATAGCATCCACTACTACAAAATTATAAATATCTAACTAATAAGAAGTTACTCATAACCTCTTACACATGAGATTATCCTTTTCAACCTAGGATTACTCCTTATGAAAGGAGGAAAACTCTATCACAACAAACCGAAAGCACTACTATACTCACTGGTAGAAAAAAATTGAGCATGGATGGTAGGTAACCAATCCATACTGAGGAAAACATCATAGGGTCTCACTACCACTATGAAGATATTCCATGTAAGGATCTCTCTCTCTCTCCTCCTAGAGTCAGGTCACATTGTTGGTAGAAGCGTGTGATCACTAATCCTATATATTAGAGCCTCAAACACAAGGTTTGAGAAAAAAGGATCCACTGGTATCACTAGTCCTTAAATAGGGGATATGATCAGTGATATAAGGGCCCATGAATCTAGGTGAAAACTACAACTGGGTTAGTGAAGACACACATCGTACCTCAAACTGCACTTGAAGCCTTTGTGAGATCCTACTACATGGAACTCATTCTTTCCCCTTCCCACCTATTCACCAAAACCAGGGATTTCTCCAACACCTTAACACACACAAAAACCTAAAACATACAATTCATAGTAACTCATACACCGCACCTCAACACTATTTGCTTTGGGTAGCACTAAATCTCCCATTCAACATTTGGATCATGTCTTAAGAATGCATCTTAGTGGGGGAATTGTTCCTCTTCCTTGCATGTATAAATTAATGCCAAGAATACCTAATAAAAGGACCTACTGGTTCCCCACATATACCTAGAAAAAATCATACAAAGGAGGAAAAATAGATTATAATACTAGTTTCTAAAAGTACTACAAAAAAAGTAGAAGGAACATAGATCATACCTTGAAACACTCTTAGAGCCTCTAGGTAAATAACATCTTGAACTTACATTTATCCAAGATTCTAACCATTAGATTCCCAAGCCTATAGTGTTCCACCTAGGGGTGGTGGTGGTAGCATGAAACCCAAGTGCTAGCCACCTCCTAATGCTCCCTCATCTCCTCCATCACATCCACCACCATGTGAACCTCCTTGCTCCATCTGCTACCTCTGCCTAGGCAGTTCGTTGACTGCCTCTATGACTACAACATGATGGGTGGTACAATCCCATGAAATATTTCCATACCAATTAAAATCATATAAATATATCAGCCTCGAAGAATTGATTTTTCCCCAAGGTCTCTGACGAAACCCCCTATTTCATGACTTGTGTCGCATGCCTGCTATCAATAGATACTAGTGACCCTACATCCTAGGAGATCCATGCCTCAGAATCTCATGATACACACTCAAAACCTATTCGTCATCATCCAACACCAAAAGATCCATTCATGGCTCAGTATGACACCTTTTATCCACCTAAACCATTGTAGGTAGGTCCATGAACTGATCAACATGAGAAATACCCACCTACTGACCATCCTAAAGAAAGACCTCATCATGAATAATCCCCTTTAATGAGGCCTCTCCACTCATTGGGACATACTATTAAATCAATGGTGGAAACCTCATTGGATTTAATTGTGTAAAAATCCTACAAGAGACAATATGTACCATAGTCAATGAGCATATATATATATATGGGGATATAACTCAATAAGGAAAATCAAAGGAATCAATCCAATATGATTCATGTACCAATGTTCTCTGCAACCAATGTCTTTGTTTTTTGAGTCAACAAGAACGTAGTCAGAGTCCTGGTGAATGGATACATTAGCCGCCACACCAACACTAGGTTCCCTGGCCTAAAATTTACACTCAAGACACTTTGATATGATTTACCTAAGTTCCCAACCAAACCTCATAAGGGGAAAAAACTCCAAACATTATCCTGAGTTCAAACCACATCTGATACCAATCTGTCATGACCCAAACCATTGAGTCCCACTTGGATGGTGGAAGGCTAATCCTTAACAATCCTAAGCCCACCTCCATAGGACAAGGTCTGGAGAAAAGTGTCGATAAGGCATAACTAATTTGGGAGTCCTTTTCCTAATGTACCTATATGCACACACCCAACCATATCCATACATAAATGAAGAGGGATAATAATATTAAAAAATAAACTCTAGAATAAAAACCATGCATGTAATAACCTCCAAAAAATACAAAATAGAGGGAAAAAGTAAAAAAAATGAAAAGGGAAAAATACATGACCAACTAGAAAAGATGCCCCAACTCGACAATAACTAGAAAAGAAATATAGAGAGAGCCTGGATCCAGGTCTCCAAACTCGACCACCATATGTGATCTAAGAACTTGAGTATCCCTAAGATCCACAAATTCCACCATCAACCTATCTATTATCTTCATAATACACAACACATGTGGGAAAATCCTATGTGGGGGTAAGTATATGCATACCTAGTAAGGTGCATCAGAAAGTGAAGAGGGATAAATATGAGACGTGATAGATGTAGTTTGTTCCACCCAAAGCAAAAGGTAATTGAAATCCAATGTCACAGATATATATATGACCATATAAGAATACCAAATGGGAAAGAAAAGGTATATCCATCTTACATAACAGACCAGGCTGATGAGTCTTCCTGTAGCTCCAAAGGTCCATCATCAATGCCCAACATCTCTCATTTTTTTCTAAAGAAGTAACTACATAGAGGACCCCAAACTTTCCACTGTTCCACAAAGTTGAGGGGGCATAATCTCCAAGTAGAGGGCCCACACCTCTATACAATAAGGGGGTGCCACTAAATAGATAGAGAGAGGACACACACCCTATTGCGTCAGGGGGTACCACTCAGTAAATAGAGGACCCACACCCTAATCCTTCAAGGGTACCACTCAGTAGGTATAGGACCTATGGCCTAGTCCGTTAGGGGGTACCACTCAGTAGATAGGTAGAGGACTCATGCCCTAGTGCATCTGGGGGTACCACTCAGTAGGTAGAGGACACACACTCTAGTCCATTAGGGGGGTACCACTCTATAGATAGATAGAGGAACCACACCCTAGTGCATCAAGGGGTACCACTCATTAGTTAGATAGAGGACCCAAAACTTAGTCTATCAGGGGGTACCACTCAGTAGATAAATAGAGGACCCATGCCCTAGTACCTTAGGGGGTACCACTCAGTAGACTGATAGGGGACACATTCCCCAGTGCATTAAGGGGGGGGGGGGGGTACCACTCAATAGATAGATAGATGGCCTATAACCTAGTTCATTAGGGGTTACCACTCAGTAGTTAGATAGAGGACCCATACCCTAGTCCATCATGGGGTACCACTCCGACCTCTCTCTAATGATCTTACCTGATCACTGTCATCATCGAACATCACCTAAATAAGGGTACACTTGAAACATATCTTATTACATCTCAAAATCCACTAATAATTCTACAATCATGTTCTATGTGAAAAAATAATCAAGATAGGATGATCACAAGCAAAAATATGAGTTTGTCCAAAATCCCAATGAGTGCACGAGGATCGTCATCGGTATGTAGAGATAAAACATAAAACAACCATTATTCCATTTTAAATGAAAATTAAGGGACAAACAGATCACACTATTTCAATCCTCAAGAAAAAACGCTTTGGATTGGCTATTCACTTTCCCAAATCAGACACCTGGTTAAAAAAATTCATTTTGTCGTAACATGAACGTATGGTGCCTCACAGGCCCAAGCCACGAGTCAAAAAAAAGTATACAACATTGGTATTGAATCATAAATATTAATACTATGATCACAATTCCATATGTGGATCAACAATACGTTTTTGTATGAATAATTTATGACCGATTCAATATTTGATAACAAAAACAAGAATAAGAATATTTTATATTTTTCTAAACCTTAATTAAAATGGAGAGGGGAATGCACAAATTGTTGGGATTCATTACATTTATGATGAGAGAGAAAATTATTAATGGAGAGATTTATCTCAACATTAATTGGGGATTTTCTCCCAGCATTATGGAGATTTAATTCTCAATATTAATGGATGGAATAACAGTTGTTGACCACATGTGGGTTTCTCCAGATTTGAGATAAGATATGTTTTTTGGATATGACATATCTTTTAGATTTGGCTGCATGTGTATCTGCTAGGATGAGATACAAGAGATCTTGTGATATCTTTTTTTTAGATATATTTTCAGATTTCCATTTCAATCAAGATATGCGGCATATGAGAGCCTATAAAAGGGGAAGAAACTGGTGGAGAAAAAAGAGGTAGAGCTGCTCAAGATGTAGTCCATCGAGAACAAGAGGAAAGGGTCTGTTGCGGTTGCGGTAGTCCGTGTGGGTCGTCATCCATGACGAACGTGACATCGACGGTGGATCTACATTGTGACAGGATACCTTTTAGGGGTGTGTAGCTCTCCTCGCAATATTCGGCGCAGTGCAGTTCAGATTTTACCCAGCGGTTTTAATTTCTGCATCCTTCGGAACTACTCTGATTTGATCGGCTTTCATCTGCGGTGGTTTTTGATCCGATCCCGGTGCTTTTTCATCTGCACCTTTTGTTCGGGAATCAATCTCCTGCTTTCACGATCAGATCTATTTGGGTTTCTTTTACAGACTGCGTTCTTTGTTTTAGGCTGACTTCAGACTGTATCTACTTTCCGACTATGATTCACTATTTTATTCTTGAGTATTACTTTTGAGATCCCTTTTATTTTTGGGGGAGTCTCTACCGTGTACTTATCTATTTTTAGTGGATCATTATTTCTGGACTAGGTCCCGTTGTTTTTCTCTTTTTGGGTTTTCCACATTAAAAAATCATGTGTTCTGATTTATTTATTCTGTTCATATCACTTTCATATTTTAATGGGTTTCTCACGACATTTTTGGAAAGCAATTTTCGGCCCGAAATCGGGATTCTCCCCAACACAAACTCCTCCCTTATCTCATGTGTACCATGAACCACCTATTTACTTATTATTAACTCCCAATTTTATATTATTATTATAAAATTTATTTAAAGGCTAAGGGAGGCAAGTCATGCCCAAATATTCTCCCCACCTTTCACGTGTATATAGGGGGGTCTCCTCTATGTTCCCATGCACCCCAACACCATTTAACATATATTAAATTAATATAAATAAATTTTGTTCTCCATTAAAGATAATAATAATAATTTAATTATTATCATTATGAAGTATACATGAATGGGGGAGGAAGAATTCATGCCTGCAGGGGTATCTCCCTCCCCATTTCCCATGCTGGCGATGCGTTTCAAATGTGGTTCTCCCAAGCTAGCGCTCCTCATTTAATTTAAAAATTATTATTATTAGTAATATTAAATATCAAATAATAATAATAATAAATATCACATGTTATTATTATTAAAAATAATAATAACACGCATTTCCCTCCACGGCCTACTGAAAAAATGGATTTCGACCGTTCTTTGCTGGAAAACCATCCACATCCATCCATATTAACCGCACATCCTTGGATGATCCTCACATGAGTCTACTAACCAATTACATATTTAATTTATCTAAAATCAAGGATAATGACACCGACTATCGATTTCTCAGCCTCCAGTGGTTGGAAATCAGAATCTGGCCACCCATAGGAATCCTGTAGCACGTCCCATATGTCTCTTGTGCTGCTGTCATCTCTACCTTGGATCCCAGGTCCATGAATCCATCACCACTACTTGAAAACCATCCCAATCTATCCTAAAAACACTAATATGGTCATTCTATGAATATCCTTAGGGAATCTAGTGGTTCAATCACGCTCAGATCCACCCAACAATGTCGATCTGCGACTTAGTTTCCCAACGACGATGAACACAAAGAAAAAGTGGGGGGAAGATACAAGAAAAAAATTAAATCAATATTTGGACATGTTTTCTTGAAAAATGATCATATTTAAGGGATATTAATGGTGATAAACATAACATAATAAAAAAGGATAATAAATTTATAAAATAATTTAATTCGCCAAAGGGGCTCATGCAAATGGCGTGCAATTGCGAATAAGATATAATCATATCAAATTAATTATTTAAAAATTGAATCAAGAGGTAATAAGCCATAATTAATGAGTTATTATTCAATATTGGATCAATATTTTGTGAAGAATTCATTTTCCAGTGATGAGGATGATCTGCTGCATTTGCTGCCTATCGATTTACCTCGATCTGATCACTGGTCATCATTTGATATCGATTCGCCAACGAAGGTTGTCAAAGATCCTATAAAAAACCTCATAGGGTTATGAAAATAACCCTATTTAAATTTCATAAGGAAATATTTATATAGGATTAGATTTATCCCATTTATGTTAAAATAACTAAATTAATCATTTAATTTAATTTAAACACACTCGCCAACGGCTACCTTCTTCGAACATCCAGCATCGACCAACTTTTGGTTGTACCTAGGGTAAAAAGCGCACTCTGAATTCACCCATGGTCATAGATTTATCATTTGATACTTATTTGAGGATATATTAAATTTTTTCTAAAAAACTATGCGCGTGTGATATAAAATATTTTTAATATTTTTATAAAATTAATTTTGGGCTCATCGGGCCTCATAATCGCACATTGTATCAGTGAATGGCTCTGAAAATATTTCTTAAAATATTTCAATGTATTGAAAGGTAAAAAATTTCCCTAAATAATAATATTAATCCTTTATCAACTCTAACTGCCTCTGTTGGTGCATATTAAGCTCCTTTTGTATGAATATATACTAAAGGAATTTATGGTCCTTATATATATCACACTTCTCCCCATAGAGATAATTTTTCCAAATTTTAACATAATGATCACTCTAGCCAATTATATATCATTAATTGATTATTTTTTCTCATGGATCTTTAGTTGGTGGTAGGCATAGGCTATCACTTTTTCATTTTTCAAGAGTACACAACCCAAGCCCTTTTTAGATGCATCACTATAGATCAAAAATCCTTCCCCACTTATGAGTAATATGAGCATAGGTTTAGTGATTATTCACTCCTTAATATCTTTAAAACTTTCCTAACATTCATAATTCTAGATAAACTTGACTCCTTTCTGAGTTATATTTGTTAGGGGGCTTGAAAATCATGAGATTTTTCTCAAAAATCAATGATAGTACCTAGATAATCAAATTAAAATATATATTTCTGCCACAGAGGTTGGTTTTGGACACCATTTAATTGTCTCTATTTTTGAAGGATCCAAAAATATCCATTTTATGGTGATAACATGTCATGGGAAAGTTACTTTCTCCAACTAGAACTTACATTTACTATACTTTTCATACATCTTTTCTTTCAGTGTGGTCCTGAGTATAGAATTCAAATGCTCCTCATGTTCCTCCTTTATTTTGGATTGGATAATAATATCATCTATGAAAACTGCCAAAAATTGGTCAATGTAATCTCTATAGACCCTATTCATCAAGTCTATGAAGATTATTGTAGCATTCATGAGTTTGAATGGAATCACTATGAACTCTTAGTGACTTTACCTTGTATGAAAAGTAGTATTGGGGTATCCTCCCTCTTCACCTTTACTTGATAATATCTCGAATGAAGATCTATATTAGAGAAATATTGGGCTACACATAGCTGATCGAACAAATCATCAATTCGTAGAAGAGGATACTTTTTCTTTATTGTGATATTTTTGAGCCCATGATAATCAATGCAGAGGAACATTGATCCATCATTATTCTTGATGAAGAGTACTAGTTCACCCCATGATGAAGCACTTGGGCATATAAACCCTTTAACTAGATTTTTTATAGTTTTTTATTTAGTTCATTGAGTTCAACAAAAAACATTCTATATGGAGTCTTGGATATTGGAAAATCTCTAGGTATAAGCTCGATTGAAAAATAATACTCTCTACCAGGAGGAAGACCAGACAATTCTTCAGGAAATATATCAGTGTATTCCCTCACAATGGTCATTTATTCAAGGATGATCCTTTCTTTAACCTCAATCATTTAGTCAAGATACACTTTCTCATAGGGAAATTATAACTATTCTTACAACGATGGTACCAAAGAAGATTCATCCTCCTACTTTCACTTGTATAGAATCAAAGGGTGATTAGTGATATGAAGGTTGATTTCCTTTTCTTATTAATTTATGTTGGATCTATATAATGAAATCCAACCCATGCCCAAAATAAGATCAGATTAAACTAAATGTATTATGATAAGGCTCAATAGGAATTTCATCATGTATATGTAGATAGGGGAGGAGTTTTATAATTGGGATGAAATAATCCACCCATTTTCCATTTTCACTGACATCTCTACTTCCATGCTTTGCAGTGGTGTTTGAATAAATATACTAAACTTATGATTTATAAAATAATTCATAAAACCAAAATCAAAAAGTATTTTCACTATTCTTTAATGAATAATTAACATACCTATCACCAATTCATTATTAGGATCCGCCTATGTGGTTGTCATGGAATATGATCGACCATGATACCTTGGAGTTTATTGGTGTTGATTGTCTTAGAAAACCCTTGGCTTATGTTAGTGGTTCACATATTTTCCTTGTTCCTTATAGTTGAAACATTCGATAATAGGATAAGGGTTTACTAGATCATTCCTCTCTTCTATCACATTGGTGAGTTTATCCCATCGGAAATTTCTAGCTAGGTTCCCTTCCTTTCAACATGTAAAGTGTTTCCTTTTCCCCTTAAGAAGATTTCTGGGGGTGCTTCTTCCCACAATTTTGATAAGTGGGATGTTATAATTTCTTACCATTATTATATTTCTTCATCGCACCGCCAGAATTAAACTCCACTTTCTTCTTCTTATCTCTATGAGACTATTGAGATTCACTGATCTTTATTTTTACTTTGAGGGAACATCATAAAATTTCTTCATAACTATCAAAGTCCTAAATTATCAAGGCTTTTCATAGACTCATATTTAGTCCACCAAAGAAGTGGTCCACTTTATGTTCAGGGTTAATGACAAATCTGAAGGAGATCATGAAAGTATTGTGAAGTTTTTCTCATATACCCCGATAGATTCATCAATGTTTTTTCTTGAGGCTAAGAAAGTATATCTCCATTTTCAGTTAGAGAGTGTGAGGAAAATATTTATCAAATTTTTTTGGAATTCCTTCCACTCTATTTATTCGATCTCCTCCTAAATATTTTTATTCTTGACCAATATCCACCATTGAGAAGCTTATCCTTCCATACAATAAACAACCAGTACAACCTTCTCTTTCTTAGAGCATTAAAGGATCGAGAAGATCTTTTCAATGTAGCTGATCCATTGATCCAAAATTAAGGGATTGGAATATCCACTAAAATTCAAAGTCATTTTTCATATGAAGGTCTTAATTGCAACTTTCTCTTTCTTAGGGGGATTTTTTCATTCCTTATGATTCAGGTTTTACTTAAAAACTTGAGTCATTTGAGAAAGTATAGTCACGAAGTTTGTGATTCCTATTCCCATTAGGTTGGGTATCTCATTTGGGTAGTATCACATTGACCATTACATTGGTTTTTGACTCAGTTCCTCCCATTTCTATCCATTTACTATAATAAAGGGAAAATTAGGGATGATAATTTTTAAATTATTAAACACATAAAATGGAAACGATGAATGTTGAAGGGAGAAATCATAAATGACATATGTTCCTTAACTTATGAATTTATAATCTTCAATATAAGTTATCCATGATCTATTTCCTAACATAAAATCTTATAGCCATCATTTGTTCCCTTAATAATGGTTCATAATGAGCTTTTGAATTTACCAAAGAATATACCCGAGTAGTGTCAAACCAGGTGTGTAGCAAGTCCCATTATCATACCCCAGTTCCTAATTGAGTCTAGCTCAATACAGTGTTTTTTAGGTTATTAACCCTAGGTACATCTATGTCAGGGGAACATCCACTTGTAGTATCCTAAAAGGGGTGTATTATCTTAAAAACCAATTAATATATACTTTACCAAAATTTAGGATGATTTTATATGTTGAGTATTATCCCTGAGTCTTTCAATAGAGTTTTTAAATCATAATCCCAAAAATAAATAAAAATTTCTCTAAAACCAACCATGAAAACACATATTTTCAATATACTTTATTTTATGATTTATTACAAAAAAGGTACACATGATACAATCCCAAAATATCATGAAGTCTATTTTATTTGGTAATTAGATACATAACATAACAACTTGATATAAGGATATACCAACATTATTGAAAACTTCCTTGACATACCCTGAATTTCCATTGCTCTTTTAACATTGTATGAGATAACCCAGGTACATACATAAGAAAGGATTGAGTTATAAAGACCAGTAAGAGAATAAAAAAATCATGGCATAGGGTAAATCAATACATGTGATCCAAGATTCATAAATATTTAACATGATAGGTGAGAATCTTAATCATGAACAATGAAGCATAATATAGCATGTTAGTATAAAGGCAACATAGGAATGTGGAAATGACTTAAAACATGGAATCATAAGAATAATTCAAGGTTAACCACTAATATATCATAACATAGTGTTCTTAGGATAACCACTCATGCACATTTCATAGAACCTCATGAGATTAAAACATTACCTAATGAATTGGAGCGCTATCTAGGTGCACCCATCATAATCACATCATGTACATGCATAAGTGTTCCATATAGATCATATAACATAATAATTATTTTCATATCTATTATCACTACCTGACCCATGCCAGGTCTTGAGCCACAACTACCCCAAGCCTACCTCCATAGGACAGGGGGTGGCGACAAGCATCGAAGAAACAACAACCTCGGAAAGGCCTTTTCCTAAGAACCTGTACTCACACATGCAAATAACACAATGAAAAAGTGTAGAGAAAAAGGAAAAAAGATACAACACTATTATAAATAAACCAAACATGCATGAACCACTAAATAGTACAAGTATGGTACAGTAAACTGAAAGGGAAAAGGGGAAAAATACCCGCCTAACCAGAAAAGTGACACAACCTAGCAGCAACTGAAAAGTAAAATAGCTAAGAGAGCCCTGCTCCTAGAACCCAAGCTATGACCACCATACGCAGTCCAAGCACCTGTATCCCAATGATCCTCTGAATTCATGATCAGCATGTCCATCATCTGCATAAGGCACAACATGTGCGGGAAAATCCCATGTAGGGGTGTGTATAAAAATACTCAGTATGACACCCCAAAAAGGTGAAGGGGGAGCCATAAGAGATACTCTAAAAATTAAATTAGTATATAGGACAATGTACAGTAAAAGGAGTGAAACTAAACCCAAAAAAGGAGTGAAGTAAGCTCATCCAAGCACAAGGAGCTATAAACAGTGAAAAAATGAACTTTTCGTCGAGTCTTTGCTACCTATAGAAGGAGAGTAGAATCGTTCAACCATGGGAAGCTAGACACAGAAAGAACATGGAATACCCTGTGTGTCTTTGCCACTCATGGAAGGAGAGTAACCAAAATTCAAGGAGTGGGTACTGGAAATAGAATATATAAATATACTCAGTCAAAGAAACCCAAATAAGAGAGTAAGGGGATCTCCATATCATAGATCACCCCAAGAAAGTGAGTAGCCAAAAATCCCATAATTAACCACCATTGATTCCCAACATCCCACACATCTTTCCTGAACTGCAAGTCAAAGGGACTCAATCACCACACCTTGATACTATCCACTTTGGGAGGAACTATCTCGACTGCACGGTTTTAGGTCGATTCACAAGGATTCATCTTGGTGGGAAAAGAATCCCTCTTCCTTGAGAGTCCAAAGGTATGTCAAATCACACCTCATCACTATGTCACACAGTCAAGCGGTCATGTCTCAAAGTTGAGGAACCATGACCAACCCGGCTGGAGGGTTCCAATCTAGTCATCGAGTATCCATGACCTAGTACATTAGGGGGGATCATCACCTGGAAGTCAATAGGGACCCACTAACCAACCTCGCTGAAGGGTAATCCACTGGAGGGTACTGCTCAGTAAGTGTCTTTGAAAAGACCCACTGCCCAGCCCCGCTGGAGGGAATCTCAAAACTACCATTAGGGACCTTTGCGCAACCTAGCTGGAGGTAAGCCCAGAACTTCCATCAGGGACCACTACCCAACCCAGCTGGAGGTAAGCCTAGAACTTCTTTATCCATCCCTGATGGATGGTACCTCTCAGAAAAGCTTCGTGGAACTACATTAGTCATTCCTGCTGGATGGTACCTCTCATAAAAGCATTGAGAAACTACACTGGACGTCCCTGATAGATGGTACCTATGTTCTTGACAACATGGAATATTCACATCGCATCTCATAAAGTGTTACATGATGCATATGGGCCCCACATGTCATGTGACCCTGCCTCATCATCTATTCATGTAACTAACCATTCTTGGGTACTAAATTGCAAAAAAGTACCCCTAGGCATGTGAAGGTCCCCCCCCCCCTCAGAGTACATGGAACATCTAGTTAGAAGGATGAAGAGCACACGATTCTCTTTGTTGATCCAAAGGGTTAAAAACATAATTTCACTTACACACCTCCTCAAATGGCCCCAAAACATTTGACCGCATTTCCTCATACATCTTCTCCACTCTCACAAGGGTTTATGTTAACCCAAGCCGAGGGTTCTCTTCAAAAAAATTAGAAGGATCTTTCACCGATGTTCCTTTCATACTTCCATAATTAAAGAGATCATGAATAAGTCTCTGCACATCCAAATGGATCACATCATTTTTATCCTTGTGAAAAAACACACAAGTTCAACTATTCATTCACCCCAATCATACATTCAATAGAAAAGTCATATGTCACTGCATTTCTCTTAAAAATAATTATATGGGGCCTACAACTTGATCCTGAAATTAATTATATTGATTGTTCCATTGCGATCCTCATTGAAAAACACATGATTTTGACTAATCTTTTTCCCAGAATAGATACCTGCCGAAAAAGCTGCATTTCATCGCAACACGTGCGAACATGGAATCATGGGGCCCACAATTATACTTTGGTTTAAACAGAAAAAAGTATTCATGAAAATTACTCGCAAAGAAAAAGGTCGTGCCACCACTGACGGAACATCAAACGGATGTTCCGTTTAGAAGATAGGTATGATAAAAGAGCCCCAAATAATAATAATAATAATAATAATAATAATAATAATAATAATAATAATAATATTATTATTATTATTATTATCAAACTTAGGAATTTCTTGAAAATCAATCATGAGACAAAGTTTTTAAATTCTAGAACTGGTATAAAAAGATTCATCATGAAGAGAGGAACGTGTGAACATAGACGGCACATCAATCGGATGCCTGAATTTGGAGATACGACTATTTAAAGCCATATAGCCCGTATCAAACTGGTCCAGCCCATTATGGTCGGACCGCTCTACCTGGGCCAGAACACTCTACCTAGGCTGGACCACTCTACCTGGACTGGTCTACTCTGGCCAGACCAGCCCACCAACTCCAAGAATTTCTTGAATATCAATAATGAGACAAAGTTTTTAAATTCTAGAACTGGTATAAAAAGATTCATCATGAAGAGAGGAACGTGTGGTCATAGACGACACATCAATCAGATGCCTGAATTTGGAGACACGACTATTTAAAGCCATATAGCCCGTATCAAACTGGTCTAGCCCATTATGGTCGGACCGCTCCACCTGGGCCAGAACACTCTACCTAGGCTGGACCACTCTACCTAGACTAGTCTGCTCTGGCCAGACCAGCCCACCAACTCCCATCCTAGCCCACTACTCTGCAGCCTGGCCTGCTCTCCGCACCAGCCCGCTAGTCCGCTCGCGACCCGGCCTGCCGCCTCAGCCTACTGAGCCAGCTGGATCTCCACCTTAGTTGACCCACATCAACATGACACCCACGTCGCCTGGCCCCAATCGTCCCTCAGTTCCCTCACCTGACCGCCAGCCACCTCGCACACCCACCGCACCACCGTCATGCTCACACCCAATCGCACAGGACCCCTGTCATGCCACCTCACACCCAACCATGCCGGCATGACACATCCCCATCTCCATCGTCTCCTAGTTCTTCTATGTATTCCCCTCACCAGCTATTGGCTCACCCAAACGGTTGGCTCCCACAGTCGTCGACTCCATGCACCACCGCCGGCAGTGCTCTGATGGTTCGTTCTACGGACTACTAGGCTTCATCCGGACGCCCAATCATGAATCTTCTAGTGAATCGAGAACCCTTACGATGAGGGATTCACAATTCCAACCTTTTCTCAATGTTCCATTGATGGTTTTATGCATCCAAAAGTGGATGGAATGTATCCTCAAAGAACGGACGAAGAATGGGGTTTTTAAACAAAGTTTGATTGTTGTGTTTGTGCATCCATCGATGATTTAAGGTTGAAATGGAAAAACTAGGAGGAAAAAGAAAAATATTCAATTTAAAACTTGAATAAAAACTCGAAAATAGAATAAATCCTACCTCGATTTGATCGCTCGTCATTGGTGACCCATCTACGGCACTCCCGCTTTGATCCACCGAGGTTTCGATGAAGATTGCACCTTGATTCGATGAAGAACAGACAAATAACGGTAGAGAGATAGAGGGATAGAGTCTTTGTAGATATAGAATGGATTGGGGCCAACCCTAATCCCAAATTCTCAAACTTCTATTTATAGGAGCCCCTCCCAGTGCAGAATCCAAACGTCTCACGCTCCCTCATTTTATGTCGCACTTAGGGAAAACACTCCATTACTAAATCAACAACAGTATCAAATTTCCAATCTGATTCCTCCTTAAAAAATTATTTTATTCAGTGTTTGAGATAAAATAATTAAGTTTAATTATTTTATTTACAATTTTTCCCATGGGTGACTTTTCTCATAGAAATCCCGAGCCTACAAAATTAATACCCTACCTAGGGTAAATGCCACATTCCAGACTCAACTGTGCCCTCATATTTCTGATCAGATCTACCATTTAATAGGTATCCTATTTCATTTTCATGAATAGTATAAAATATACTAAATATTTTTTTATAATTTATTTTGAGCACACCGGGCCTTGGAATTGCATGTCGTCTCAGCGCCTAACTCTGAAAATATATGTAGAAATATTCTAAAGTCTTATTGGGAAAAAAATAAGTCTCTACATCATTATCTCCTTCAATATTTTCATCCCCAAAAAGAAAAACTAGGGAAAAAACTTGGGCTACTGAGTCCACACCTAGATCTCCCCCTCCCAGGAAAACCTGCATGTTTCTTTGTAGGCGCAACACACAAACCAAAGGGATGATCCATCATCATAAGGTATACTCCTATCGATGACGTGCATATGAACATGTGTGTATCTCCTCAGCTACGACACATGGGGGATTTTTTGTGGCCACTCCAACTATTGGGGGTATGGAAAGGTGGTAGGAAACCTCACCAACCCTTTGCATGATCTCAAATGGCCCAAATGAACTTGGGGATAGTTTTCCTTCCTATCCAAACCTCTATATCCCACGTCATGACTGAAATAACTTCTTGTCCTTGGAACAGGGTCTCATGATTCTTTCCTTCATAATATCCATCTATTGAAACACCCAAGGATATCTGGTCACATAAGATTTCATATTCAATGCATCACAACTGAGACTCTCTTACATTATTGGGAAGCAAAGGAGTCATAACCATCGATTAAAGAAAAATTTTACCCTCCTACTCCACTAAGATCAGCTACAGGGAAGCTAACTGCTCTGAAACTCCCCGCACTAGGCGATCCTAGGACTTCCTACTAAAAAAAATCTACTACAACATTTTTCTTTCTCATAGTATAGACTATCTAGAAGTTGCAGTCCTACTGGAAGTTCAACTAGAATCGCCACCTTAGGTTCAGGTATCTCTGGATGGAGATGCACCTGAGGCTATGGTGGTCTAAAAAACAAAAAAGAGATTTCCCAGAAGATAGTGTCTCCACACTCTCAGGGCGAAGACTACTACTTCCAGCACCACATAGTGAGTCGAGCAGTTATGTTCATGGGGTCTTCATCACCTCGACCTGTACTGGATAACTTCTATATCAGGGTTGATGTTGATCATGAAAAGGTACCAACAAATTGGGTAGGTGAGTAAACTCATCAAATCGTAATAATATAGACATGGAAAGAACATAGAATACCCCAAGTTTCTTCACTTCCCTTGGAAGGAGAGTAACCCCAAAATAAGATACTCCACTACACTCACTAGAGGCATTCCAAGAAAAAAGTGCCAAGAAGGAAAGCTCCACCGGTAATGCCAGGACCTGCACTGATACTCCATCGTACAACCTTTCCCTGAATGCACAAGTTAGAGGCACTCTTCCACCACACCTTGATACTATCTACTTTGGGTAGCTCTGACTCTCCCTCATAGTTTTTCTCACATCTCAAAAACATGTCTCGATGGGGGAAATACCCCTCTTCCTCATATATTCAAAGATATGTCAAACAACACTAACACAAGGTTACACTGACGCCCTGTATCACCCTGGTAAAACTTCAATCAAGGAGTAGGGAGTAAAGAGTACTTTACATAGTGTCTAAAAATTTATAATGAAAAAATTATAAAATACATAGGACATACCTCTTATAATATCATGCTATGTAGGATCATAGACATCTAAAGCTTGTGGTTGTCCATAGCCCCGACTGCCAGCTTCCTGAGCCTGACGTGGGCCACCTGGTGGTGATGGTGGTGAACGAACATCATAATGTTGTCCCCCACCTCCATCTCCTCCTGCTCCTCTGCCACCACCACCTCCCTAGGGACCACCATGTCCCCACCTGGGGGATCCCTGATCACGGTGTTGTCTCTACCGTGGTGGTTCACCTGCTGCCTACCTAAGATTCTCAGCACATCCGGTCAAGCAGTCTCATGCCATGTGACCTCACCCATCACAAGCATATCACCATTCCTCTCTGGTCTGACCCCGTAATCTACGCTACCTTGGACCCATGAAACTATGTTCCTAAGACTAATTTTGGGGAGTCCTCCTACATCGAGATCTTGTCTTCTGATGCCTACAAGCTACGGTAGACATCTCAGCCCTATTAGCCCACTACCACAAATAGTTGTATGGAACCCCTTTGACATAAATTTATCTATTACCATCACCTACTCTAGCACCCTAGTATAGGTGGGAATGCAGAAGGGTACTATGATAGAACAGATCTCTCTGTCGATTCCCTACTCAAACTTTCATGCTCAGAAGTAGTCGTCATAGATCATGTTCATAGAGTAGCATGCAAGATTTGTGAACCTAGTCTCATACTCAGTAACCATCATACCTCCCTTATGAAACTATAGGAGCTCTTAAATCTGAATGGAGTGCAATAAGGAGGGGTATTACTCCTCACAAAATAGCTACTGTAAGTCATCCCATGAGAATGACGACTCATCGTGTATCTGATTAACCAAGCTCCAGCAACGTCCAACTACCCCATGGAATGGTTTTACTTCCAAATCCACCATATGATCTATCAGTGTCTGTAAAATCCTGAAGAGGTAGACCACCAACTCTAGCCAAACCTCTGTTGCCTAAGGGTCTGGCTCACCATGGAACCTCAGCGGTCTCTGGTGATGGAACTCACAGAGTCACTCTTGAGACACTTTGAAATTGTTTCCCTAAACCCAACCAAGAAATTTTTAAGGAAACATCCAAACAACGTCCCAAGGGTCAAACCACCTCTGATAAAACTTTTTCACGACCCAACCCATGCCGAGGATCAAGCCACAACTACCCCAAGCCTACCTCCATAGGCCAGGGGGTAGTGACAACCACCGATGGAACAACAAACTTAAGGAGGCCTTTTACTAAGATTCTGTACTCACACACATAGATAACTCAATGAAAAAGTGCATAGGAAAAGGAACAAAAGATAAAACACTACTCTAAATAAATCAAACATGCATGAACCACTAAATTTTACAAGTATGGTACAGTAAAATGAAAAGGAAGTGGGAAAAAATACACACCCAACCATAAAAGTTCCACAAACTGGCAGAAAATAAAAATTAAAATAGATAATAGATCTCCACTCCCAGAACCCAAGCTACAACCACCATATGCGGTCCAAGAACCCATATCCCTATGATCCTCTAAATTCACGATCAACCTATCCATCATCTTCATAAGGCATGACATGTTCGGGAAAATCCCATTCAGGGGTGAGTATAAAAATAATCAATAGGACGCATCGAATAGGAGAAGGGGGTCATAAGAGATACTCTGAAAAGGAAAGTAGTAGATAGGACAAGTTAGAGTAAAAGGAGTGTAGATCAACCCAAAAAAGGAGTGAAGTAAGCTCATCCAAGCACAAGGAGCTAGAAATGGTGAAAGGATGAACTTTTCATCGAGTCTTCACTACCTATAACAGGAGAGTAGACTCATCCAACCATGAGAATCTAGACATTTAAATCATTTGGTATACCCCGCACGTCTTCGTCTATCCTAGAAGGAGAGTAACCAAAACTCAAGGAGTGGGTACTGAAAATTGAATATATATATAAATATACTCAATCAAGGAAACCCAAATGAGATAGAGTAAGGGGATCTCCATCTCACAGATCAGGCCAAAAAAGTGATTATCCAATATTCCCAAAAGTAACCACCATTGATGCCCAACATCACACATATCTGCCCTGAACAACAAGTCAAAGGGGGTCAATCACCGCACCTTGACACTATTCTCTTTGGGCGGTGCTGTCTTGCCCATACGGTTTTAGGTTGCGTCAAAAGGATGTGTCTTGGTGGGAAAAGTGTCCCTCTTCCTTGAGAGTCCAAAGGTACATCAAAGAACACATCATCACTATGTCACACAGTCGAGAGGTCATGCCTCAAAGTCGAGGACCCATGCCCATCTCGACTAAAGGGTTCCACTCTAGTCATCGGGTATTTGTTCCCTAGTACGTTAGGTGGGATCGTCACCCAGAAGTCGATGGGGACCCACTTCCTAGCCCCACTGAAGGGTAATCCGCTAGAGGGTACTACCCGATAAATGTCTTCAATGGGACCCATTTCCCAACACTGTTGGAGGGAAGCCCAGGAATGCCATCAGGGACCTCTACCTAGCCTAGTTGGAGGTAATCCCAGAACTGCCATTAAGGACCACTACCCAGCTCAGCTGGAGGTAACCTCAGAACTACTCTGGTCATCCTTATTGTATGGTACCTCTCGAAAAAGCATTGAGGAACTCCACTGGCCATCCCTACTGTATGGTAGCTCTCGGAAAAGCATTAATAAAATACACTTCCCATCCCTACTGGATGGTACCTCTCAAAAAAATCATCGAGGAACTACACCCTTCATCCCTACTGGATGGTACCTCTGCACCTGACAACCCAGAACATTCACATCGCATCTCATAAAGTGGTACACAGTGCGTATGGATTCCACATGTCGTGTGACCCCACCTCATAATTTGGTCTTGTACCTAACCATTATTGGATACTATATTGCAAACAAGTACTTCTATGTGTGACAAGGTACCCCACCAGAGTACATGGTGCATCTAGTCAGAAGGTCGAGGAGATCACGACACTCGTTGTTGATCTAGAGGGTCAAAAACATAATTTTGCATACACTCCTCCTCAAATGTCCCTAGAACATTTGACTGCATCTCTTCATACATATTCTCCACTCTCATAAGTTTCGATGTTGATCTAAGATGAGGGTTATCTTCAAACACTTTAGAAGGATCTTCCACTAATATTCCTTTCATGTTTCTATAATTAAAGAGATCATGAATAAGGATCTGCACATCCAAACGGATCACACCATTGTGATCCTTGTGAAAAAACATGCAAGTTAACTATTCATTCACCCCAATTAGAAATTTGATGGAAAATTAGTATGTCACCACATTTCTCTTGAAAAAATTAACATGGGAACCATGCCTCAATATTGAAATTAATTATACAGATTTCTCCATTGCGATCCTCATGGAAAAACACATGGGATCGACTAATTGTTCACACCGAACAGATACCTGGTGAAAAAGTTGCATTTCATTGCAACACATGCGAACCGGGCCTCATGGGGCCTACACTTTGACTTTGGTTTGAATACCCAAATGTAGTCTTGAAAATTCTGCACAAAGTCCAGGGTCACACTACCGCTGACAGTGCGTCAAACAGACGTTCCATTTAGAATATAGGTTAGATACAAGAACCCCAAATAATAATAATAATAATAATATTATTAAACTTAGGCGTTTATTGAAACTAAACACTAAGACCAAGTTTTAAAAAGTCCTGAACCGGTCTAAAAATATCTTTCTTGAAGAGAGGGATGTGTGTCCATAGACGGTGCATCAATCAAACGACCAGATTAGGAGATACAACTATTTAAAGTCTAATATCCCATATCGAACCGGTCCGGCCCATTATGGGTTGGCCTGCTCCAACCGGCCTACCTCGTTTCGCCAGCCCGCAGCCCAGCCGCATAGCCCAGACCGTTGGCTCCCATCCAGGCCCACTGCTCTATGACCCTTCCCACTCTCTGTACCGGCCCGTTGGTCCGCTCACAACCCATCCTGTTGCGTCAGCCCACTGAGCTAGCTAGTTCTCCACCTTGATTAACCCATGTCAATGTGTCACCCGCATTTCCCAGCCCATGTCAGCCCTCAGTTACCCACCTAACTGCCATCCACCTCACACACCCATCGCGTCGTTGTCCTACTCACACCCAGCCGCTCCGGAGCCCCGTCCTGCCGCCTTCCACCCAGTCACGCCGGCATGCCGCAGCCCCAGCTCCGACATCTCCCGGTTCCGCTCCTCCTTCCCCTCACCAGCTTCCGCATCACCTGGATCTCGCAGCTTCCAACTCCATGTGCCACGGTCAGCCACCATGCCAGCAGTGCTCTGGTGATTTGTTCTGAGGACCACCGGGCTTCATCCGGATGCCCGATCATCAATCCATTAGCATATCTAGATCCCTTATGCTGAGGGCTTCACAGCACTGGCCTTTTCTCAATGATTTACTTGTGGTTTGATTCATCTAAAAGTGTATGGCGGGTATCCGTGAAGAATGGATGAAGAACAGGGTTTTAAACACATATCGATGGTTGTGTTCATGACACCATCGATGATTTAAGATTGAAATGAAAAAACTAAGAGGAAAAGGACAAATATTCAATTTAAAACTTGAATCCAAACTCAAAAATACAAGAAATCCTACCTCGATTTGATCGCTCAGCATTGTTGATGCGTCCAAGACACTTTGATCCACTAAGGTTTTGGTGAAGATTGATCCTCGATTCGATGAAGAACAGACAAAGAATGGTATAGAGAGAGAGGGAGGGAGGATTTATAGAGAGATAAGGGATTGGTTCTAACCCTAATCCCAAATTCTCAAAATTCTATTTATAGGAGCCCCGCCTACCGCAGAATCTGAACCTCTCATGCTCCATCATTTTATGTCGCGCTTAGGTAAAAAACCTCATTCCGAACTCAACAGCGATATCAAATTTCCAATCCGAGTCCTAGTTTGAAATTTATTTGATTTGGTGTTCAAGATAAAATAATTAATTTTAATTATTTTATTTATGATTTTTCCTTGTGTGAGTTTTCTTACAGAAGTCCTACGCTGACAAAAGTTATGCCCCACCTATGGGTAAACGCCATGTTCCGAACTCAATCGTGGCATCATATTTCTAATATGATCTATCATTTAAGTGATATACCATTTACTTTAAATACATAGTAAAAAATATAATAAATATTTTTTTATAATTTATTCCAGGAACACTGGGCCTTAGAATAGCACGTCGTCTCAGCACCTAGCTCTGAAAATATATGTAGAAATATTCCAAAATATTAACATGAACAAACCGGGTCTCTGCATATATTAACCCCAAGATTTAATATTTTTGATTAACTATAATTAAGTCCCCAATAAAATAATTTTAGGTACATATAGGTGCATACCCTTGAGTGGAAATGGGTATGGAAATTCACTTCACAATCATTTGGCATGAAAAATTGTAGTGGAATTTTGGAAACATAACGATAATACTTAAAGATTCATAAAATGGTTTAATGAGAGAGAAATGGGTATTAATAATTTTTAAATAAAAATTATATTATGAGGGATGTTGAAAAACTTATCCCAAAACTAGTAATTGGAAGTCAAAAGGCATAAAATAAATAAGTTTTTTTGAATAAAGAGGAGAATGAGAGGATTGTTTACCTTGAGAGGGTGTTTCCAAAAGATTGGGAGGAGCTTCTTGAGAGATTGGGGGAACCTTTGGAGTTCTATAGAGAGTAAATGGAAGATTAATTTCATGTTGTAAGGTTTTTTAGTAAATATAAATTGGAAATTGTGTGGGTTTATATAGGAAAAGATATGGGAGTACTTTATTATTTTCTAAACATAGGTTTTGGAATCTATACAATAAAGTAATAAAAAATAAAAATATTCCCATGGTTTTTTACCATGGTTTCTACCAAAGAGTATTGGTTTTAATTTTTTTATAATTCAAAGAACTGAAATAATTAAAATGTTACCCTTGGTGATGTGGAAGTGAGTCATGTTCATAAAGAATTGATTTTAAAACCTTAATATATATTATAGGTTTTGAACGATTCATAAAGGCATTATAAAATTAATCAAATAACCTAAAAAACAAATTATTTTAAAGGTTAAATATATAGTTGGTTTTGGATACCTTTTATGGAATATATTACATCACTTTTGGGTCATTATGATTCCATAATACATACCGTATATTTATAACATATTTAATTTTTACCCAAAAATTTGACTGTCTTAGAAAATTATAAAAAATTAACCATTGCATAATTTTGAAATTATGAATATAAAAAAAATATTTATTTTATCCAAATAAATCTCTAAATATGATAATTTATATTTTTAAATTAAAATCCCCATTTATTGAAAAATAATGGTTTTTTAACAATAACAGTTTTCTAACCCTTATAAAAATTATTTTCAACTTAGTAAAATTATATTATCAACTAAAATTAATAAATATTATTTAATAATAATATTTTATTAAAATATAATTTATTTTTAAAATTCATTAATTCTTCAAAAATAATGTCTTAATTGAAATTGACTATTACCCAAAAATACATTTCAAGTTTTTTCATATTGAAATATAATTTTTTTCAAACACATTATTTAATCATTTATAAAGTAAAATCAATAAGTAATAAATATAATCATTATTTAATAGAAAATAAAATATACATATACATGTTATTAGGGTCGAGATACATAGCCCTTTATTATACCAATGAACACCCTAAGGGTAAGGTGTGTGATAATGAGATTTTCTTAGGGTGGTTCGGCGAACATGGTTTCGACCATGATCTCGATGAGCATGAAATTATCACATAAATAGTTTCAATCATGCTTTAGTAGTTGAATATTGTCTTGGTATTTCTCAAGGTAAAATCCTAGATATTTTATCTCCCTTGAAATCTTTGATAAATTATCTTCATTAGGTATGATCCTATTGGTCAAGGTCATCACTTCTTTCATCTGTATCAATGGAATTTATCATAAGCCTATATATAGATACTAATCATAAGATCATTGTCCAGTGGATATATTATCAATAGTTATGTTACTTAATGGTCTTTTAAATCCAATAGTATATAATATTCCAAAATAACCAAATTAGTTCATGTGTTTTCTATAACTTCATTATTTAATGATGCATTTATTCATTCAAATAGAAGGAATTTCATTTATAAAATCTCGGGTCATTATGCTTAAACTCTTCTATTTTATATCCATAATTTGAACTAGAATTTTTACAAAGGTAACATTTAATTTCAATTCAAATTGTAATTAAAAATATATAGAGTGTTCAATTGATATTTTATTACTTGAGAAACATGATATACATCATGATCCATGTCATATTTTAGTGTAAACACCAAACAATATGACAATTATATAATATATTCAATGATTTAAAATATTTACACATATTAGTGAACCAGATTCCCTTGATTCCCAAGTATTCAATGTCCCAAAAAGGATACAATTATAGGAATATTTTATCTCCCACCATAAACTCTTAGGATCATTGAAAATGTTTTGTATAATATTTTTTTAACTCTAATAAATCATTGTAATTTTCTTTATCAATTGAATTTGATAAGTTTCTTTTCATAAGATACACCCCAAGAGATCATTATCCCCTATATCTATCTATCATAGGGGTAATTGACATGGCATACTATACAAGTCTTTAAAATATTCCATATTAATTGAAGCAAGATATTTATTTTTGTATACAAATTCCACTAAAAAATGTAATTCTTCCATGATATTTTTAAGTAAAATATAGAATAATATAACACATATTCTATAATTTTTACATTATACATTGATTATCCATATATCCAAGGATGATAAGTCACACTCATCTCCAATTGAGTACTCATTTCATTCAGTATTCCCTTTAAAAAGTCAAATGAAAATGTGGATCCCAATCTAATATGGTAGATATATAAACTCTATGATGCTTAATGATTTCATTAACATAAAATAATATGAATATCTTTAAATATATTCATATCTTGAATGGGTAATAAATGAGATGACTATGTAAGTTAGTACATAATGACCCAAATCTCATGATGGTTTCAAGTCCATCTTATTAAACCAATCATGAAATTCATCAATATATTCTATAATTTCTATATCAACATAAGAAAAAGTTTCAATACACTAATATATCATTGATTATTGAAATTTACTTATTGAAAATACAAATTCTAGGAAATAAAAAAGTATCTATCTCCATCTTCATTTCAAGCCACCAAAATTAGTGCTTAATATCATGAGAAATATTCTTAGATATTGGATGAAAAATCCTAATAGAATTATGAAAATATTTTATAAATCATTACTTTAAACTATTAGAAACCAACACACTATCCTTAAAATATATATTCAAGTCAGCTGCTATAATCTACCCATTAATAAACCCCTATCATTTAAGGTGTCGCATTTTTTTATTATTTAGAATCTAATATTTTCCCCTCCTTCACCAAATCCAAAAAATATAGAAGTGAGATTTATATATGGAAATACCATAAAATTTATTTCCTCTTACAATTACAATTATAAATCTTATAAAAAACTCATTATATTCCATTATAATTCTATTTCATTCACCATTTGAGTTTTTAAACTCAAAGTATTAACTATGAAATTTTATTTAATTGATGTATAATATAAATAAAAATAAAAATTATGGATATATACATCTCATAATCATTTCTTTAAGTTCATACCCTAATGAGAAAAAATATACTACAAAATATTGTGATTTGAGTACACCTTGAACTTCTCACAAAGTAAGTAATATATCTAACCCTTTAAAATGTAAACGAGTGCACCAAATTCTAATTCATGTGTAGGATATTTATTCTCATTTTATCTTAATTTTTTGGACCTATTATCCTCCACATTATATTCTTACTTGATCATATAACCCAAAACCACTCCAGAATCATCAAATTATATCAAATATTCATCAACGGATTCAGGTAATATTCATATTATAGATAAAATAAACCTTCTATGCAATAAACAAAAAAATCATATATTTCTTCATTCCACTCAAAATTATTACCTTTCTATGTTATATCCATTATAGTTTATATAAACATTAAGAAGTCCTAAATAAAACATTAGTAGTATTCATCCAATCTAAGAAGTATTTGAATCTAAAAAATGGTTTGAGGTATTTCTTTAAACATCATCACTTTGAATTTTTCAATTCCAATAATGATTTTTCATTATATAAAACATTATAAAATAACTTCACCTCTCAAATCCATAAATGAAATTTAGAAAAATTGGCATAAAACTAATGTTCATGCTCATATAAAATAATTTCTAGATACCTTCAATGGGTTGATTCCATTATTAAATAAATTAGGATGTTATCAACAAAGGAGTCAAGATATTTATAGAAAATAAGATTCATCAATTCCATGATTTTCAAAATAGAATCAATAACTCTAAATGGAATCACTAGAAACATAGAGTTTTTATACCATATGTGGAAATAAACCTTTGAAATATCATTCTATTTCACTATTTACTGGTGATATCATGATCATAATTCAATATAGGAAAACTATTTCACTTCCTTAAGTTGATTGAGAAAATCCTTGATGCGATATTGATAGTATTTATTCTTATCCCTTGATTAAAATTTTGAATGTCAATTCATAACCTCAAACCATCATCACCATTTTGGAAAACCATAACCAATGATGTCCAAGGTGAAATACTCTATTGAATTAATTCATTCTCATATAAGTAATCAAGTTACACCTTCAATTATAAAAATTAAACAAATGAAATTTGATAGAAATAGGAAATAACTAGGATGATCTAAAGTGTGTTGTCATTAGAATCTTTACAAGAGGCCATCCTGAAGGTATATATGGAACTCTTCTCTTTATCTCTTTCTAGGGAGACTCCCCACTTTCTCATTCCCATTTCAAAGATCCCTTCATTACCTCCAATACACATCTCATCTAAGGAATCAATGTTCTTCAATGGTTCACTCAAAATATCCTTATCTATTTCATAATTTCACACGGTATCCTCCTTCCATGCCCGAATGTTTGTCATGTGATTTGGCATCAACCAGTATCTTGTGTAGATTATTGAGGGGTATGTTAATTTTTTTGGGTTATCTTCACAGATGATTATAGGGATTATATAGAAATGAAACTTTAATGTTCTTATTCATTAAAAATAATATTTCATCTATGCCTTGTTTTTTTGTGTATCACTGGTGTGACAACCACTATTTCCATATCTTCCAATGGATTATGGGTTTATATAAAGGGAGTGACTTTAAATGGTAAATATTTTAGATTATTATTCTAGGGATCCCTCTTCTATTATATAATATTTACATTATCAAAACCATTGGTGACCAACTTGGGAATTTCCTATAGTTAAATAAATCCATTCTTTTCTTAAAGAATCATATATATACATGAATTTGTGAAAAAATGAACCTTTTCTTGATTCTTCTCAAGAGGATTCAACTGATGTGTTGATGGGTTTAGGGAGATTATATAATGAACTTTGGAAGTATAAACAAACCATATATTCTCTATCCATCTTCAATAGTATCAATGTGTTGTAAAATGATGAAAAAATTGACATATACCATTACATTTGTAAGGTTCATCTTCAATATTAAATGGTGTAAATTTAAAGGGGATCGCTGAAGTTTCAAAAAAATCCTCCTACCACTAAGGGTATTACACCCGTAGGTATATTCATGTTCATAATGTGAGGATCCTAAACCAAAAAAGGGTTGATAATGGCTTCATCGAGTGATGAACGATGTTTCAAGAATAAGAGAGATTAAGTTAGCTTGTATGCATCAAGGGTAATACAAAACAAAGGGAAATATTACCTTTTATAGACCATCCTTGATGATCTTCATTAAATGAAAAAAATTGGCCATATTAGGTGGAATCCCATGAAAACACACATTAATATATATTGGTGTTTATTCATTGAACTCCTTCAATGAATGTTCAAGCTATAAGCCAACGAGCCCGTACCCAAGTGGTAAGGGCTCCTGCTTGGCATCCAAGAGACCTAGGTTCAAAACCAGGTGGAGGCGAATTTCTGGGGTACTGTAGTAGTACTGTAGCAAGCACTGTAGCAGGAACTGTTTGGTACTGTAGCAGCCATAATATTCACCTGATTTGGGCTTTCGGGCCACCGGAATGGGCCTATGGGTCTTAGGGCCTTCGGGCCATCAAAAGCCTTCGGGCCACAGGGCCTTCAGGCCATTGAAGACCATGAAGTAGCCCATTTCACATAGAGCAGGCCCCAGATGAGGATCAGAGCACCAGTAGCAGTCACCAGAAGTAGAGCTAACCGGATTGGAAGAATGAGAGGGCATGGAAACCGCCATCAGGACCAGGCATCGTGCAGCTTTGTACGGGGCAATGCTAGCCGATCAGCAATGCAGGTGGGGAGCTAAAGGCAATCAATGATGCAGAAGCTGGGGAGGGGCAGTTATAGTGGGCTGGGCCTACGGATCATGTATTAGGCATGGTATTCCTCTGGGCCTTCGGGTCATGTATTATGAGTCATATCGGGCCTTGTGTCTTGGGTCTACGGGTCATGTACAGGTTCCCCTTCAACCCTTAAAAGGGGGATTATCTATAATAAAAATAAAAAAGAAGGCCTTCAGAATGTTAAATCTATAAATAAACTAATCCCATTGGTTTATGACTAATGAAACTATTTGGTATAAGTGATGCATGCACACACATCCCCTGAGAAATGTATTTTATGATAATTTTATAGTAAAATATAGGGAAAATGAAGCATACTATGCTATTTTATGACACCACCATATTGTAGGATTCACATGAATCATATTAATATTTCTACATACAATATAATACATGTCATTAAGTACGATATACCCTTTTAGTTCATTTCCAACAATCACCCTCTTATATTAAAATCCCATAAATACATTAAAAAAAACTTCACAACTCTTTAAAAATCCATACAAAACTATTCTGGATATGGTTTATAAAAATCTATTCATTTTGGAACAAACACTTTGTCTAAAACTTAATCCTTATCCAAAGGCCTAACCGTGCATAATAGTATTTATAATAAATATAAAATCTTTATTTCATATAAGCAAGCAGAGAGTGGACTTTAGAAAAACATCAGTGTTACTCTAGCTACTAAGGGTCTGATGTGATCTCCATAAAACTTACTCATATCTCATATGTAAATTTCCACTATAATATATATAATAAAATCATAATGATACCTATATAATCCATTTTCCATGATATCTGGTGACCAATAAACATGAAAAAAATGCCAATCTAGTATAGGTTATCTCACACTACTAGAAAAATGGGATTTTGAGCCCCTTAACCTATAGCGACCGCCAATGGCGGTCGCTACAATTCCCTAAAAAAAGGGGGGGCTTTAGTGCCCCCTCCCCCCCTCCCTCCTCGTGAAGCGCCCCCCCCCCCCCTTCCCCCCCCCCCCCCCCCCCGTCGCTCGCGCCCTCCCCGTCGTCGTGCCCTCCCCGTTCCCCGTCGCCTGCGCCCTCCCCGTCACCGCGCCCTCCCCGTCGCCCCGCTCCCCGTCGCCTGCGCCCTCCCTGTCGTCGTTCCCTCCCCGCCGCCCCACCCTCTGCCGCCTCGCCCTCCACCGCCTAGGCCTCCGGTCGGCCGCCCTCCGCCGGCCCCGCCCTCCGCTGGCCCTGCCCTCCGTCGGCCGCCCTCCGCCCTCCGACCTCCCTCTGGATGCCCTCCGGCCGCCCTCCGCCGGCCCCTCCCTCCTCCGGTCGCCCTCCGGCTCTGACCTCCCTCCGCCTTGCGGCTGCCCTACGGCCTCCCTCTTCCCTCGGGCCTCCTGCCACCTGCCTCCGGCAGCCCGGCGGCCCTCGGGCTTCCCTCCCGCCGCCCTCCACCTTGTGGTTGCCCTACGGCCTCCCTCTTCCCTCAGGCCTCCCGCCACCTGCCTCCGGCAGCCCTCCGGCCGCCCTATGGCCTTCGGCCTCCAGCCCCTCCAGCCTCCGACCTCCGCCCCCTCGTCTCTCCCCCCCAGCACCCCAAACACCCCCCCCCCCCCACACCCCACCAACCCCTGTCCCCTTTGTCTTCGTCCCCTCCCTCGCCGCACCACCGCCACTCATCCCCTCCATCACCGTCCCCTCCCTCGCCGCACCAGCTCCGGCTCCGGCTCCCCACTGCTACCTCTCCTCTCCCTCGCAGAACCACCTTCGGCTCCCCTCCCTTCCAGGTTTGTAGCGCAATAAGGTATGACATGGGCTTTCACTTACATTATTATTTTATAAATGGTTCACAAACAATTAATTAGTATTTATTTTAAATATATTTGATATGAAAAATGAAAATGTAATAAGTCTTGTGTAAATGTTTGTTATAGGGATCTTATTATGGATAAGAGTTGGATTGATCTTCCAAATCAAACGTCTAGAGAGTATTTCAATGGCGTTATGCAGTTTATTGACTTCACCAGAGGATTTGAAAGTGACTATATTAGTTTTCCATGTAGAAAATGTGCTAACAGATATCAATTCACATGAGATACTGTGAGGGAGCACCTATTCTTTAATGGATTTCTGAGAAATTATAAGAGTTGGACTCATCATGGAGAAGAATATGTTCGTTGTGAAAATACAGATACAGTTCAGATGGATGTTGATGCAAGGATGAATGATCCAATGCATGAAATGCTTACTGAAATGGTACGTGGGTTGGATCCTGAAGGCATTGACATCCAAAATCTTGAGACCGATGAGATAAATCTTCGCTCTGGTGCAGATCGTGATTCGAGGAGGTTTTATGAAGCAATTGATGATGAAAAAAACATAATTATATCCTATATGTACTTCTTTCAATAAATTGTCGTTTATTGTGGAGTTGTTGCATTTGAAGACTTTGAATCATTGGTCAGACACATCATTCGACATGTTGTTGGTGTTATTGAAAAAGGTTCTTCCTATCGACGCTAAGATTCCCGAGTCGTATTACCATGCTCGTAAGCTGACAGAGAACTTAGGTTTTACATATGAGACCATAGATGCATGTGTAAAAAACTGTATGTTGTTTAGAAAGGAAACTGCCCATTTGGATATTTGTACGGTTTGTGGTGCTTCCAGGTGGAAAGAGAACATGGGAAATCAGACTCGTCAAAGTCAGATTGTGATACAGGGGAAACTGATTGCCGTAAATCAAATACGTTACTTTCCCCTTAAACCAAGGTTGAAAAGATTTTTTATATCATCTAAAGTTTCTAATTTAATGAGATGGCATGCAGAAAGAGTTCATGAAAGTGATATGTTAACCCACCCGGCAGACTCTCATGCATGGAAGGATTTTGATAATAGACATCCCGACTTTTCCAAAGATGTTCGTAATGTCCGATTGGGATTGGCAGTAGATGGTTTCAATCCATTCAAGTCTATGGTTGGTGCAACTCATAACACATGGCCCGTGGTGTTGGTTCCGTATAATCTTCCTCCGTGGCTTTGTATGAAGCAACAATTTATATTACTTTCCACTCTTATTGATGGACCAAAAAGTCTGGGGGATAAGATTGATGTTTACCTTCAGCCATTGATTGATGAGTTGAATGAATTTTGGGGCGATGGTGTGATGACTTATGACTATGAAACGAATGAAATGTTCAAATTGCAGGCTGCTTTATTGTGGACAATCAATGACTTCCCAGCTTATGCAAATTTATCAGGCTGGAGTATGAAAGGGGAATTTTCTTTCCCTTGTTGCAACAAAAGTAAAAAATCTGTATGGCTTAAGCATTCCAAAAAATGGGCATACATGGGTCACAGATGTTTTCTCCCCCCTCAGCATAGGTTCAGAAAGGACAGAGTGGCATTTGATGGTTCTAGAGAGTTCATCCCAGAACCAAAGATCATGACAGGAGTCGAAATGTTATCGCAGATTGAGGAAGAAAACATCTGCACGGTATATGAAATTCAGGATTTTGTGGCTCCTCCGGTATGTAAAATTCGAGCTGCGGGTAGGCAGCGCAGTCACAATTGGAAAAAGAAAAGTATTTTTTATAGTCTTCCGTATTGGAAAACTAACATGTTGAGGCATAATTTGGATTTCATGCACATTGAAAAAAATGTTTGTGATAACATATTGTGGACCATTTTAGGTGTCAGTGGGAAATAAAAGGACCATGTTAATGCACGCCGTGATTTGGAAGAAATGGGTTTAAGGAAATAGTTGCATTTATAGTTAGCTGAGGGAAACAAGGCATATATGCCTGCTGCACAGTATACGATGACTATAAAGGAGAAAGAGACATTTATTTCCATTTTGAAGATGCTCAAGGTGCCTGATGGTTACTCTTCTAATATTTCAAAGTGTGTGAATCTGACGAGCAAGACATTTCAAGGGTTGAAAAGTCATGACAATCACATACTACTTCAGAAGTTGATTCCAATCGCCATTTGTGATTGTTTATCCCCCAATGTTGTTCAGCCGTTGATTGAGATGAGTAATTTTTTTAGACAGCTTTGTTTAAGAAATCAACGAATGAGTGATTTAAAAAGTTTACAGGACCGAATTGTACTTACGCTTTGTCACTTTGAGAAACTATTTCCCCCCTCATTTTTTGATGTTATGGTCCACTTGACAGTGCACCTAACTGATGAAGTAATGGCTGCTGGTCCAGTGCAATTCAGGTGGATGTATCCTATTGAGCGGTATTTGAGTACATTGAAACGATTTGTACGCAACAGAGCTCGTCCGGAGGCATCAATAGCCAATGGTTATTTGATGGATGAGTGTACTAATTTTTGTGCAGAATATCTTACGAATGTTGAAAAAAAATTAGATAACCCATCTCGGATTCAGGATGGTCCATTTGGAGAAGGAACCACATATGATATGGACAACATCGAGTGGATACAAGCGCATCGATATATCTTGTTCAATACTCCATCAGTTGCACCATTAATGCAGTAAGTATCTTATCACTTTTATTGTTTAACTTTTACATGTTTTGTTTTCATAAGTTGATCATTTAAACATTGCGTTATCATTTGCAGAAAACACATTAATGAGATAAAAGAGGAGATGTATCATGCGACTGAGTTGCAAATTCAACAGTCTCATTATGCGTCATTTCATGATTGGTTCAAGGATTATGTACGTATAAATTGATTTTCATTATGGGTGAAGTATTATACTAATTTATTTCTTCATATATCATTATTGAATTACATGAATTATGTAGGTTCATAAGCTGAGGGAGTTAGGGGACCCCACGCTAACTGAATAATTTATCCAACTGGATGAGTGTCCATCTATAACGGCTCGTCGTTATAAATCTATAGATGCTAATGGTTTTCGATTTTGCATTAAAGATGTTGACGACAAACGAGCAACACAAAACAGTGGCATCAGTTGTCCATTTGTCGATTATGGTTATTACTATGGTCAATTGATAGACATCATTGAAGTTGTATACACACACAGGTTGAAGTACATATTGTTAAAGTGTAACTGGGTTGATCTAGTGCGTGGATGTAAATTCGATCAATATCAGTTTTCATTGGTGAATTTTAACTATATGTTATACATAAATGAACGAGTTGATAATGAACCTTTCATTTTGACATCACAAGTGGAACAAGTATTCTTCATTACTTTGCCTTCGAATCCAAGTTGGCAAGTTGTTGTCAAAATGTCTCGGCGAGGAGTGTTTGTATTTGAACAAGATGAACCCGAGACAGTTCCTTTTGTTTCCCAACAACTTGATCAACATACCGTAGTTTAACGTGAAGAAGAAATTTATTGGGTCAGAGCGGCTGTTGAAGGAGAAACGGTCGATTTTCATGCTTAATGAAAGGTATAATTGTTTTCCCACTATTCAGCCTAAGATATCATAAATTATGTAAACATTTTATAAATCCTTGTAAGTTTAATCCTCACTTTTTGAAGTTTATTCAGTTATAAATATTTAGGGTGATTTAACTCATGTTATATTGATGTTATTATCGGTGTATCTTCCCATTGAGGTATTCTTCATTTGGTTCATGTTCTTCTTGAATTTTTATTAATTCAATTTGAAATTTGGCTATGCATTGATTGGTTTTGTACATAATTTGTATATCTGTTTTGTGAACTTTCTGATTTTTTAAAATTCATTCCCAACTAATTATTCAATCCCTTTTTGTTTGATTAACAACTGTACAAGTTTTTTTTTTTTAAAACAATCCAATTTATCATTTGGACACTTTGGATAGTCCCCTTACTAATGTTTTCCATGACTGCATGCATGTCAGGGGAAGAGGCAGAAGATCCACATCATCCATCTGAGGCATTTACGTCTCAGGGTCGAGGTATGTTGGAATGTCATTGTCTCTATTTTTTATTTAATTAATAAACATATATATATATATATATATTTATAACATCTGTCAATTTGTATATAAAATTTTTTTCAACAGGATCAGACCCGACTGCTTCTTCCTCTCGCAGGAGAGGCCCTGGTCGTGGAATATTATCATGGAATTCCGACACGACTTTTGATGTTTCATTTGATGAGGTATTTCATCCTGTGGGATGTAATTCCCCTGCATTTATTTATCAGTTGGGTCATATCATACATGATCCACATCGATTTACATTGACCACGCGTGACTGGGCTTCTATCCCTCAGGACACATTAGATCGTCTTTGGAGGGAGGTTTAGGTCAGAAGACCATTTTACTTTATTCCCTATGTATAAACAACAATAACATATGTGATTTTTTTCTTTAATAGAAAAATTTGAAAGTATGTACCGATGAGTTTCGGCTAGTGTGTATGAGAAAATGTCGTAAGATGTGGAAAGACTATAAAGGCAAAGTCAAGAGGGACCACTGGGTACCAAATGTGGGTGCCCCAGACATTCTAGAAAAAGTTCTGAGAGGTGTCCTCCCGGCTCAGTGGCGTGATTTAGTTGCATATTGGTCTACTGAGGGTGTTGCGGTTTGTGTATTTATTTTGGTATATATATTTTCAAGAATGTGTGATTTGTTTGATATTTGAATGAATTGAATGTAGGAGGTGTCTACACGCCATTCTGAGAATCGAGCGTTGCAGGGACCACCTCACAGGCACGGGACTCATCACGTGTCTCAGATCCGACATGAGGTATTTATTAATCATTTTTTAATTTTTTTAATTAATACGGTTTTGTGTTTATATTCTATTCATATATAGCTGCGGGAGTAAGGTGCACCAACTGATAAAATGTCAGTGTGGATGAGGACTCGTGATCACAATGATCCAGAGGCTGCAGCATTGATAGTAAGTGCTTGTACTCATTACCAATACTTACAAAAAAATATTTATATTAATATATGTATATATATTTAAATATTTCACAGGCTCAATTTGAAGTTGAATTAGAACATCTACCAGAGGACCAGCGACAGCTTCCCATGCGAAGGGATGAGATCTTTCATCGCATCATTGGTCAGGATGGGCATGGATATAGTTTTACCTATGGAACATGGATTCCTCGTTCTGTAGTGTCATGCACTGCGGTTGTCGGTCCTGCTATTTCTCAGATGACACAGCAGCTATCAGATTTTGAGGCACGGCTGCGGGCTTCTGAGGAGGCAAATTCGCAATTGGCTGCTGAGGTTAGAGCACTGCGGGAATATGTGTGGCCAGGTGATGGTGCAGGGGATCACACGATGCAGGTTTATACTGTATTTATTTATTTAATTTAAATTATTTTTGTTATGAAAATATTCATAATGTTTATTTGTTGTAGGCCCCTGGCCCACCGGATGGAGGTCAGTGATGAACACGCATGACGCATCATATTCACGAGCTGTGTTTATGCTTTTAATGGTAGGGTTGTTATTGATATTTATGTTGGGTTTCTAGTGAGTTTTTTTGTGATTTGGGGGTATCATGTGTGTTTTTTCCTCATGCAATGTTTGTGTGCACGAATTGAGAAGTAACCATGAAACTGATTATTGATTTGGATATTTTTTGTTCATTTAATTTTCAATGTTTAGAATTGCATGTTCTGTAATATTTTTGAAAAAAATACGTGATTCCTAATATAAATCATTAAACTAGTTTTTGATGAATGAGCTGAGTTCACTATTTGTAGTCCCCGACCTACCCCAGACAGCCCTCCCCACACTCCGGACAGCCCTCCCCGCACCCCGGACAGCCCCCCTCCCCCCCCCCCCCCCGCACCTCGGACAGCCCTCCCCGCACTCCGGACAGCCCTCCCCGCACCCCGGAAATCCCTCCCGCACCCCGGACAGCCTTCCCCGCACTCCGTACAGCCCTCCCCGCACCCCAGACAGCCCTCCCACACCCCGGACAGCCTTCATCGCACTCCGAACAGCCCTCCCCTCACCCCGGACAGCCCTCCCGCACCCCAGACAGGCCCCCCCGCACTCCGTACAGTCCTTCCCGCACCCCGGACAGCCCCCCCGCACCTCGGACAGCCCTCCCGCACCCCAGACATCCTTCCCCGCACTCCAGATAGCCTTTCCAGCACTCTGTATAGTCCTTCCCCGCACTTCGGACAACCCTCCCCGCACCCCGGACATGCCCCCCACACCCCGGACAGCCCTCCCCGCACCCCGGACAGCCCTCTCGCACCCCGGACAGCCTTCCCTGCACTCCGGACAGCCCTCCCCGCACCCCGGACAGCCCTCCCGCACCCCGAACATCCTTCCCCGCACTCCGGACAGCCCTCCCCGTTTTTTGGTGTTTTATGTGTTCTTTAAGTGTTGTGCACGCTTCATAAACGCGCGTGGGGGGGTCCAAACGGGCCGAACGAAGTCCGAATGGCCTGAAATCATACAACATCAAAGGGTGAGTGAATTGTGATGTGGTCGAGTAGACGGCACGTCAATCGGACGTGTCATGTGCCCTCGGTGATCGGGAACGTCGTTCTGGTGTCATAAACGGCCAAAACGGGCGTCTAACGGTCAAATTCATAGCGGAAGACATAGGATTGACCTGAAATCACAGGAAAATAATATAATTATTATTCGTGACGTGTACGCGCAGACGGCACGTCAATCGGACGTGCGGTCTGCGCGGTAGGGCTCATTATGCGTTCTTTAAGTGTTGTGCGCGCTTCATAAACGCGCGTGGGGGGGTCCAAACGGGCCGAACGAGGTCTGAATGGCCTGAAATTAGACGACATAAAAGGGTGAGTGAATTTTTATGTGGTCAAGTAGACGGCACATCAATCGGACATTCCGTGTGCCCGCGGTGACCGGGAACACCGTTCTGGTGTCATAAACGGCCAAAACGGGCGTCTAACAGTCAAAGTCATAGCGGAAGACATCGGATTGACCTGAAATCATAGGAAAAAAATCTAATTATTATCTGTGACTTGTACGCGTAGACGGAACATCAATCGTACATGCGGTCTGTGCGGTAGGTCTCATTATGCGTTCTTTAAGTGTTGCACGCGCTTCATAAACGCGCGTGGGGGGGGGGGGGGTCCAAACGGGCCGAACGAGGTCCAAATGGCCTGAAATAAGACGACATCAAAGGGTGAGTGAATTTTGATGTGGTGGAGTAGACGGCACGTCAATCGGACGTGTCGTGTGCCCGCGGTGACTGGGAACGCCGTTCTGGTGTCATAAACGGCCAAAACGGGCGTCTAACGGTCAAAGTCATAGAGGACGACATCAGATTAACCTGAAATCACATTAAAACAATATAATTATTATTCTCAACGTGTACGCATATATGGCACATCAATCGGAGGTGCGGTCTGCGCGGTAGGGCTCATTATGCGTTCTTTAAGTGTTGCGCGCGCTTCATAAACGCGCGTGGGGGGTTCAAATGGGCCGAACGACATCCGAATGGCCTGAAATCAGACGACATCAAAGGGTGAGTGAATTTTGATGTGGTTGAGCAGACGGAACGTCAATTGGACGTGTCTTGTTGCCGTGGTGACCGTGAACGCCGTTCTGGTGTCATAAACGGCCAAAACGGGCGTCTAACAGTTAAACTCATAGCAGACGACATCGGATTGACCTGAAATAACAGGAAAACAATCTAATTATTATTCTCAACATGTACACGCAGACGGCACGTCAATCGGACGTGCGGTCTGTGCGGTAGGGCTCATTATGCGTTCTTTAAGTGTTGTGCGCGCTTGATAAACGCGTGTGGGGGTCCAAACGGGACGAACGAGGTCTGAATGGACTGAAATAAGACGACATAAAAGGGTGAGTGAATTGTGATGTGGTTGAGTAGGCGGCACATTAATTGGACGTGCCGTGTGCCCGCGGTGACCGGGAACGCCATTCTGGTGTCATAAACGGCCAAAACAGGCGTCTAACGGTCAAAGTCATAGAGGACGACATCATATTGACCTAAAATCATAGGAAAACAATCTAATTATTATTCTTGACATGTACGCACAGACGGAACGTCAATCGGACGTGCAGTCTACGCGTTAGGGCTCATTATGCATTCTTTAAGTGTTGCGCGCGCTTCATAAATGCGCGTGGGGGGTCCAAACGGGCCGAACGACATCCGAATGGCCTGAAATCAGACGAAATAAAAGCGTGAGTGAATTTTGATGTGGTCGAGTAGACAGAACGTCAATCGGATGTGTCGTGTGCCCGCGGTGACTGGGAACATCGTTCTGGTGTCATAAACGGCCAAAACGGGCGTCTAACGGTCAAACTCATAGCGGACGACATCGGATTGACCTAAAATCACAGGAAAACAATCTAATTATTATTCTCAATGTGTACGCGCAGACGGCACATCAATCGAACGTGCGGTCTACGCGATAGGGCTCATTATGTGTTCTTTAAGTGTTGTGTGCGCTTCATAAACACGCGTGGGGGGTCCAAACGGGCCGAATGACGTCTGAATGGCCTGAAATCAGACTAAATCAAAGGGTGAGTGAATTTTGATGTGGTCGAGTAGACGGCACGTCAATCGGATGTGCCGTGTGCCCGCGGTGACTAGGAACGCTGTTCTGGTGTCATAAACAGCCAAAACGGGCGTCTAACGGTCAAACTTATAGCGGACGACATCGGATTGACCTGAAATCACAGGACAAAAATCTAATTATTATTCTCAACGTGTACGCGCAGATGGAACGTCAATCGGACGTGCGGTCTGTGCGGTAGGGATCATTATGCGTTCTTTACGTGTTGTGCGCACTTGATAAACGCGCGTGGGGGGTCCAAACGGGCCGAACGAGGTCCGAATAGCCTGAAATCAGACGACATCAAAGGGTGAGTGAATTTTGATGTGTTCGAGTAGACAACACATCAATCGGATGTGCCGTGTGCCCGCGGTGACCGGGAACGCCGTTCTTGTGTCATAAACGGCCAAAACGGGCGTCTAACGGTCAAAGTCATAGCGGACAACATCGGATTGACCTGAAATCACTGGAAAACAATATAATTATTATTCGTGATGTGTAGGAGGAGATGGTGTGCCCATCGGACATGCGGTGCGCGCGGTACGGCCGAATGCGTCGTTTTCAGCAGCTCGACGAGCGCTAAAACGGCACGTTGGGGGGTCAAAACCACCCGAACGACCTCAGAATGCCATGAAACCATATGACATCATCCGTTGTGTGACTTGTGAAATGGTCGGGCAGACGGTACGTCAATTGGAGATGTCGTTTGACCGCGGTGACCGGAAACGCGTTTCTGGTGTCATAAAACACCAAAAACGGCGTGAGACGGTCGAATTCGGAGCAAACGTGCTCCGAATGACCTGAAACCACAAAAAAACATTATTAATATTATTCGTGACGTGTAGGAGGAGATGGCGTGTCCATCGGATGTGTGGTGCCGCGGTACGGCCGAATGCGTCATTTTCAGCAGCTCCGCGTGCGCTAAACCGGCGCGTTGGGGGGTCAAAACCACCCGAACGACCTCAGAATGCCATGAAACCGTACGAAAACATCCTTTGTGTGATTTTTGAAATTTTCGGGCAGACGGAACATCAATCGGAGGTGTCGTTTGACCGCGGTGACTGGAAACGTGTTTCCGGTGTCATAAAACACCAAAAACGGCGTGAGACGGTCGAATTCAGAAAAAACGTGCTCCGAATGACCTGAAACCACACGAAAACATTAGGAATGTTATTTTTGACGTGTAGGAGGAGACGGTGTGCCCATCGGGCGTGCGGTGCGCATGGTACGGCCAAATGCGTCGTTTTCAGCAGTTCCGCGCGCGCTAAACCGGCGCGTTGGGGGGTCAAAACCACCCGAACGACCTCGGAATGCCATGAAACCAAACGAAAACATCCTTTGTGTGATTTTTGAAATGTTAGGGCATATGGTATGTCAATCGGAGCTGTCGTTTGACCGCGGTGACCGGAAACGCGTTTCCGGTGTCATAAAACACCAAAAACGGCGTGAGACGGTCAAATTCGGAGCAAACGTGCTCCGAATGACCTGAAACCACACAAAAACATTAGGAATATTATTTTTGACATGTAGGAGGAGATGGCGCGCCCATCGGACGTGCGGTGCACACGGTACGGCCGAATGCGTCGTGTTCAGCAGCTCCGCGCGCGCTAAACCGGCGCGTTGGGGGGTCAAAACCAACCGAAAGACCTCAGAATACCATGAAACCATACAAAAATAGCCGTTGTGTGATTTGTGAAATGGTCAGGCAGACGGAACATCAATTGGAGGTGTCGTTTGACCGCGGTGACCGGAAACGCGTTTCTGGTGTCATAAAACACCAAAAACGGCGTGAGACGGTCTAATTCGGAGAAAACGTGCTCCGAATGACCTGAAACCACACGAAAACATTAGGAATATTATTCTTGATGTGTAGGAGGAGACGGAGCACCCATCAGACGTGCGGTGCGTGCGGTACGGCTGAATGCGTTGTTTTCAGCAGCTCTGCGCGCGCTAAACCAGCGCGTTGGGGGGTCAAAACCACCCGAACGACCTTGGAATGCCATGAAACCGTACGAAAACAGATGTTGTGTGATTTTTGAAATGGTCGGGTAGACGACATGTCAATTGGAGCTGTCGTTTGACCGCGGTGACTGGAAACGCGTTTCTGGTGTCATAAAACACCAAAAACGGCGTGAGACGGTCGAATTCGGAGAAAACGTGCTCCGAATGACCTAAAACCACACGAAAACATTAGGAATATTATTTTTGACGTGTAGGATGAGACGTCATGCCCATCGGATATGCGGTGCACGCGGTACGACCGAATGCGTCGTTTTCAGCACCTCGACGCGCGCTAAAACGGCGCGTTGGGGGGTCAAAACCTCCCGAACGACCTCGGAATGCCATGAAACCATACGAAAACAACCTTTGTGTTATTTTTGAAATGTTCGGGCAGACATCACATCAATCAGAGGTGTCGTTTGACCGCAGTGACCGGAAACGTGTTTCCGGTGTCATAAAACACCAAAAACGGCGTGAGACGGTCGAATTCGGAGAAAACGTGCTCCGAATGACCTGAAACCACATGAAAACATTAGTAATATTATTTGTGACGTGTATGAGGAGACGGCGCACCCATCGGACGTGCGGTGCGTGCGGTACGGCCGACTGCGTCGTTTTCAGCAGATCGGTGCGCGCTAAAACGGCGCGTTGGGGGGTCAAAACCACCCGAACGACCTCGGAATGCCATGAAACTATATGAGAACAGCCGTTGTGTGATTTTTGAAATGTTTGGGTAGACAGCACGTCAATCGGAGGTGTCGTTTGACCGCGGTGACCAGAAACGCATTTCGGGTGTCACAAAACACCAAAAACGGCGTGAGACGGTCGAATTCGGTGCAAACGTGCTCCGAATGACCTGAAATCACACGAAAACATTAGGAATATTATTCGTGACATGTAGGAGGAGACGACGCACCCATCGGACGTGCGGTGCGTGCGGTACGGCCGACTGCGTCGTTTCCAGCAGCTCGGCGCGCGCTAAAACGGCACATTGGGGGGTCAAAACCACCCGAACGACCTCGGAATGCCATGAAACCGTACAAGAACAGTCTTTGTGTGATTTTTGAAATGGTAGGGCAGACGGTACGTCAATCGGAGGTGTCGTTTGACTGCGGTGACCAGAAACGCGTTTCCGGTGTCATAAAACACCAAAAATGGCGTGAGACTGTCGAATTTGGAGCAAACGTGCTCCGAATGACCTGAAATGATATCATTTCTTAAATTGGGGGTTTTAAATTATTATAGCACCATGATTTGATGTCAGATTTAATTTTATTATATGTATATAATAACTAAATAATTATGTTCAATTTACGTTTGTTTTGTTTTTTTGTTTTTTTGTCTTATTGTAGGTTTTGAAGCAGAAGATTGAAATAGATGGACCTGCTCGGATCGTTGAAGCATGTTTATCATTTATGATGATTTTTATGTTTATTCTGTTTGAAATTTTTTTCCATTTTTTATGATTGTTACCATGTTTTATCTCTGATTTTGCACCGTGAAGAAAAAAAACACAATTCATACATTTCCTTAAAAAAATGAAAAATATTTTATTTAATATTATATATATAAATATTTTCATTAATATATATATATATATATATTTTATTTAATAAATATATATATTTATTTATTTATTTCGGTATGAATTTTTTTTTAAAAAAAAATTCCCAGTTTAGCGACCGCCAAAGGCGGTCACTTAAGGCCGGCATTTCGGCCACCTATAGCACCCGCCAATGGCGGTCGCTATTGTCCTACAGCGATGAAGCTGATGCGACCGCCATTGGCGGTCTCTAGGCAATCTCTATAGGCCTATAGCGACCGCCAATGGCGGTCTCTAATGCCCTTTTTTTATTAGTGTCAATATTTCTTGATTCAATGAAAAATATTGGAATGGACAATGAATACATCAAATATTATTCATCTAGAATTTTAGAACATCACATGTCCCTCATCCAAGTATCTAAACACATCATATGTGACTCACCTAAGAATTTCTATGAATTTCCACAATCTAATTCAATAAATGGCTAGATGTATTTTCTCATCATATGAGTGGAAAAATACCATCTTAGTTGTTTTATAACTAAAAATGTCATAAAAAACATACCCAACCACCTAATAATTATATAATCCTTAAGGATTATGTAAGAAAAGTATCAAAGTATGGAATTTATCATTCTAGGTATCTTTCCAACCTCATTTAAAAAGATTTATAATAAGCATACTCCCCTATATTTATCAATGAATATATGATATTCCATGGGATATACTTTAGGGGTTCAGTCCAAATAATAAGTCTCAACTTATTATCTCATGAGTCCATTGTTCCTTCCAATATTAACATATCATCACAACCCATAATAATTCATGATGATCATCGATTAGGGATAACACAATGTCATAATTTTAGGTGATATTATCATTCCATTATTCCTGTAAAGTAAATTTTAGCGCACATAAATGAATGATAAAATGATATTTCCTTTATTATTATAAAATCATGATATATTATAAAACAATTACATAAATATATTATTTATCATATATCAATAGATTCAAAATAACACTCATGTTTCTACTACACTAATGATTTCATCAATGGACCCACTACATTTTCATCTATGGCCACTAAAAAATCCTAACATCACCCCTATCAATGATCTCTCATATGAGATTGTATATACAAAGTATGTTTTTTTTACTTTAGTGAGGCTAGGGTTCCTTTTCTTAGGAAATGGATCTATTTCATTCATAGTAACGCTCAATTACTACCTCATTGCTAGGAACAACATCAAGTTAAAAGATAAACTTTCTGATCCAAACACACTCCTTTACAATATCTGATGCAGGGATGTACTCTACCTCTATTAATGAATCCACCATAGTGGATTGTTTTGAACTCTTCCAACTAATATATCCACTTTTTAGGAAAAATATCAAACTATATTGAGATATCACATCATCTCTATAGGATTGTAAACTCTCATCTATGTAACCCCTTACACAGATCTCATCCTCTCCTTTAAATACCAATAATATATCCTTAGTCCTTATTAAGTACTTAAGTATGTTCTCAATTAAAATCTAGTGAATCTCACTAATATTTTAATAATATATACTGGTTATAATAAGATCATAAGTGATATTTGGTTGATTACATAACATGACATACATGATAGATCCTATGGGGAATGCATAGGGAATTATATCCATCCTTTCTAACTCCTTAGAAGGACCTTGAATCTTCCTAATATTCATGCCATGTAACATTGGGAAATAACTATTTTTAGAGAACTCTATACTAAACCACTTTAAAACTTTACCAAGTTATGTGCCCTGAATCAGTCTAAGAATCCTCTTAGATCTATCTCCATAGATCATAATACCCAGTAAGTAGTCTACTTCACCCATTTCTTTTATAGAGAAGCTTTTACCCAACCACATATTTACCTAATATAAATTCGATATGCCATTTATGATAAGAAACATTTCATCCAAATATAATATCAGAAACACCACCACACTCCTAATAATCCTCTTATATATATAGTAATTATCCATGTTATTGATGAAACCAAACTATTTAATTGCATCATGAAACTAGATATTTTAACTACAAGAAGCTTACTTCAATCTATTAATGGATCATTTCAACTTTCATACCGTAGCAAACTCATTTGGAACTTCAAAACCATTGGGTTGTATTATGTACACATCCTCAGCTAGATTACCATTAAGGAAATTGGTTTTTATATCCATTTGATATATCTCATAATCAAAATGAGTTGATATGGAATAATTTATCTAAGTATAATTTATCATCACAATGTGTGAAAATGTTTCTTTATAGTCTATACCATGAATGTTATTATAACATTTTTCCACCGTGAATTCTTTATTAGTAGAATCTCTACCATCCATGTCAGTTTTCGTGTAGAAAAACCACTTGTATAATATGGGTCTCACCCCTTCAGTTATATCCACCATGTTCCAAACTTGGATAATGTACTTGGTGTCCATTTTATATTACATGGATTTTAACCATTTCTTAGAATCATAACTCTTGATAGCCTCCTGATAGGTAGTAGGTTCATATCCTATAAACATTAATTCTTAATTATTATCTATGATAAAACCATATCTTATGAGTTCTTGATGAATTATACCAAACTATTGAGTTTAATATGTAACTTGATTATGTTTTTATTTTACAATTCTTTGTGGAATTGACTCAACTTCTATCTTGGCTAAACTTCTTGTTTATTGGTCTCAAAATTACCTACATTCAACTTTCCTCCCACTGACACCTTGAATTATGTGTTTCTTTTTTAGGAATTCATCATATCAATTACAATCACTTTGTGTTTGGTAGGGATATGTAAATAATATCCCATTTTCAATCAATATAATTAAAAAATAAGAATCTGTCTCACTTGGGGCCTAAGTTTTCAGAATCCAATCATCATACAATTTCTTCACAACCCCAAATCCTCATAAAATATATAATGGGATGTTTTCAAATCTATATCTCATATGGTGTCTTTATGAATTCTTTATATGGAATATGATTAATTAGTAATAAAATAATCTCCATATAATAACCCTAGAGTGAAATAGTAAAGTCACATGACTTATCATTGTCGAAACCATGTCTAACATGGTATGATTCCTCCTCCCAGACACACTATTACATTGTGGTTTTCTAAGAGGAGTGAGTTTTGGAACTGATCTATGATCTCTTATATCATTGGTGAATTATTAGCTCAATTATTCACCACCCCAATCCGATTATATTATTTTAATACCTTTTCCTAGTTGATTATATAATTTTTTCTGAAACTCATTGATATTTTTAAAAATTTCATACTTGTGACTCATCAAAAACACATATCCATACTGACTAAAATCATCAGTAAAAGTAATTAAGTACCTAAAAACACCAGTTTCTTGAGTACTCATTGTTCCACATACATCACTATATATAAGATACAATATTCCACTAGCCACTTTACATTTTCCGCTAAAAGGTTATTTGTAAATTTTTCTAAATAAAAAAGATTCACAAGTATCAAAGGATTCATAATGATATAGTTTCAATAATCTATCTCTATAGAGTCTTTGGATGAGTTTCGCATTTATATGTCTAAGGACATAATACCAAAGGTAGGTGAGAATAGAATAAACCCTAAAATTCGTATTTTGAATATTCTAAATAGGATTATCCATATACAAAATGTATAAACTATTTAATATATTCACAATTCTATAAAACATTTTTTTATTATATATATAACAACTATTGTTCTTAATAATGAATGATAATCCCATATTGTCCAAAAAAATATAGAAATAAAATTTATATTAATTAAAAGAACATAATAATAGTTATCTAATTATAGAAATAATCCACTTAATCAAGTTAGATCATAAGTGCCAAATTTTAATGTTGAAACTCTATCTCTATTGAAAACATGAATATCTAATTCACCCTTTTTCAATTTACTCCTAAATTTGAGTCTTTGTTTATCAGAAAAAAATGTGTGATGCAAACTCAGTATCCAATACCCATGATCTAGAGCTAGGGAAATTGACCTATATAATATTCAAATCCATATTATTAGAATAATTTTCTTTGATAACACTTATCAACCCTAGATACTAATTGATTCATGCTCAAATTTACCCAAGAGAAGAAGGTCGGACGGTCCTTGTAGTTTAGCTTGGGTTGTCGAATCCTCAGAGACCTAAGAAGAAACCTATAGACACGTACATTCTATGGACTATTTTTGGATATAAAGTGGCTAACTTGGGTTGATTTTAGATGGGTTTAAAGGAACTATAATATACTTAAGTGAATTAAATTTAAAATAATGAGTTGATCCTAGGATATCACTTGGGGTGGATTGGACGTATTCCCTTTTCAATTATTTCAATTTATTATATTTCAGTTGAGTTCATTTAAGGAGATCAAAAAACTTCATCACTTACTAATTTTATACCAACACACCATAATACTGATCACCTATACACTTGAAGGATCAAAGTTTTGAGCACTTCAAGGTAAATTTTCGTATTAGCACTTGAATTGTGTGGCCTTAAATTCAACAAGGACGATGGAGTTTAAAAATAATCAAATAAAAAATCAATTAAAGAAGTGATTAGAAATTAATGGGGTGGTAAATAACATCCAATCCATCCCATTTCTACTTCCTTGGATCAACCCATAAGTGGGTTATCCCTCCATTGATTCTATGGTTTCAATGGAAGCGGAAAGTAGACTCATGAGGGAGGAAATGGAGAAGTAAAAAAACACAATAAAATAACGATCACTCCACTATTGTGTGATAATTTCATAAGGTTTGGTGTGAATAAATTCACACCTTGATCCAACGGTATAAAATTTATATGAATAAAAATAGAATAATAGGATAAGAATAACTTTTATTAAGAAACTAAAGTGACTTGAACAACTTACATGTGAAAGGAAAACTTGAGACAAAAAAATCGCAGCATAACATTACAATGAAAGAAATCTCAAAAGATGAAAAACTCCTCCACCACCACTACCTTAAATAGGCATTTTGGGAGCCTTGGGTAGAGCCTCCAACAGAACAAAGCATTCCACTTGATTATGGTAGGCCTAGGGTGGTGGAAATCTTGTGGAACTTGGACTTTTCCACACTTGACCCGAGGTGGAAACCATATTTTATTCAACGAACAGATGTGCTTGTAATACCTTCTAGATGAACGAATAAGAGTAGTCTATAGAAGAAGAAAATGTATACCCTGATATCTCCTAATCTCCTATAAAATTTGGGCCCATTTTGAGTTGTGAATTCTGAGATATGATCATATTGGTAGGATATTTTTCTGGGCCGCAGAATCTAGCCCAGAATTTTATCTCCAAATTGGGATGCCTTAATGACCACAATGGATTCCGAATTAGCACTGTCTCATGAAGAGTGATTTGTTCCTATACATTTCTTATAGAATCCCAAGAAATTTTGGATTCATTGGGCCTGTATTTTGGGACCCACATTCTCATCAGTGGGCTGGTGTCCAATATGACTTCTCCAGAATTGTTTCCTTTCATCACAAAATATCCCCATCTTCTTCCATGAATTATCCATTGATCCCTAAATAAAACATGTTCATATTGAAGTTTAGATCAATTTCACAAAATATAAAATTAAAATATGTGTAATTAGATTCCTTAAAATCAGATGAATCATTGGGTACTTTAATGTTCAAAAATGTACCACATAATAGTGCATTTTAAGAAGGAATTACAATCATAATGTGAAATGATGTTCAAAGTGTAAAATGCACTAAAATGGTGTTTATGTATAATAAATCACATAAATATTATATATATTAAAAATGAATATTAGCCTCATTTAGTGGCTAATCACACCCCCCAACTTGAGTTTTTCTTGTCCCGAGCAAAATATATCTCAACAATATGAAATTAGAATTCCATTTTCCAAAAACATTTTAACACACAATGATCACCAAAAACCCTTATACCAAATAATAATGAAACCCATCAAAATATTTTAATACAAGATAGTTTCATAATTAGATCCAAATCCCAAGCTCATTCCTTTGTTCAAATTCATTTCCATATTTCATCCAATATCAATTAAGTATGAGGATATGTTGTGTATCACAATAGACAGGGGGGTTCATATTTATTCAAGGGGGAAATTATGGAATCTCTAAGTGGAATCACATTTCAATATTAATATTATTATTCAAAAAAAATTATATTATTATTTTTTGTTTGTTTGTTTATTTGTTTTTTGCAATTTTGCCATGGTAATTGAAATTGCACTCAAAAGAGTCAACCCCTGTAGTGAAACTTTTCCGACGACTCCCAGGCTCAAAGACCTTAGGGAACCAAGTGAATCCCACATACTCGGGCATCATCTCGAGTTAACTTAGTCAAAAACAAATTCAAATTACCAAAAATAGAGATAAAATTACTAACTCTGGGCCAGACAACTATGGATTCATGATCCCCAAGTGCCGAAAGCCATGCATTAAGTCATTTCATTGCTCTACGCGCAAATTTATTGTTTTTTTTAATTTTTTTTTTGAATACTCATATTAAAACTAAAATGATCAACAAAACTATGCTATTTATTTTGGGGACACCATGAACTCAAACTAATACCCCACTATCCAAAGGACGTGCATTGTGATTTTCTTTTATTTGGATGAAAATATAAACCATGAAATATCACATTAGATAGCCACACTTTCCAAAATCTATGCTCATAAAATTATACAAGGATTAAAATCAGAATCGGGGCATGCTAAATTATTTGATATTCAGTTTCAAAGTTTTCAATGTGTAATATCATGTTCAAAGTTAAAGGAATTTTTCCTTCCATTTACACACATTTTTTTTAAAATCATTTTTTTTCAAATCATTTTTTTTCAAATCATTTTTTTTCACAAAAGCAATTTTTTTTATTTCATCTCCCCCCCAACTTAAAACAACACTATCCCCAGTGTTTCAAGAAATGAAAATTTAGGAGTAGAGGAAGATAAGGGAATTTCAAAAAGGAAATTGAAATATAATGATCATGGAATGAAGTCACCTGGTGGTTGAAGTTGAAGTTCTTGCTGCTCCAAATTAGTCCTTTGATATCTTGGGGGATGTAGGCACCTCTTTTATTTAACATGTATCACCCAAAATAGTCCTTGAACCATAAAAAGAAGAACAAACTAGACAAAACAAACAACACAACGACTTATTTAATTCCAAGTAACATCATTTTTATGGTTTTCCCTATTTTTTTTGTTTTTTTTAATCAAACTAATGATACATTGTCTTTATTTAAATTTCTGGGTAATGTATTACTCAGGGATCACACTACGTGACATGGATGAATACGGTTCTCCCCTTTTATACCCATCCATACTCATAAAATAAGAACAAGTCAATAGTCTAATTTTTTTTATTAAATATCAAAATGATTAATTAATCCTATTTAAAATATAAAGTTGATTAAAACAACAAAATGATAGGAAACTTGAAAACCATGGATTTCCTCCCATGTAGTGCTTTTCTTAACGTCATTAGCTCGACTTGGACCCCTAATTGATTAATTATTTTCATCATCTAAGGTGGGTTCACACAATTCTTAATCAACTTCATGTTTTTGGAATGGTTCAATGATTGGTTTGACTATATGATCATTAACTTTAAAGTTTTGACCATTGGTGGGATCTTGAATTTCAACAGCCCCATGGGGGTACACCTTATACACTATGTATGGTCCTGACCATCTAGAACTCAACTTTCCCGGGTGTAAATGAAGTTTAGAACAATACAAAAGAATAGGTTTACCCAGTTCAATGTGTTTGGTTTTAAGATTTTAAGATTGGTAGGCTTGTACTTTAGCTTTATTGATCCTTGAATTTTCATAAGTCTCCATTCTAAGTTTCTCAAGTTCATTGAGATATAATTTCCTTTTTGTTTCGGCCAATGAAAGGTCATAATTCATTTTCTTAATTGCCCAAAAATCCTTATGTTCAATCTCCACTGGTAAATGGCATGTTTTACCATAAACCAACCTATATGGGGACATTCCTAAAATGGTTTTATATGTGGTTAGATAGGCCCAAAGATAATCTAAGAGTTTGCTTGACCAATCTTTCCAATATGGTTTAACAGTTTTCTCAAGAATTTGTTTAATTTCTAGATTGGCTAACTCAACTTGACCATTGGTCTGTGGATGGTACGTAGTGGAAAATTTGTGAGAAATTCCATACTTTTCCATGAGTTATGAGAATGGAAGATTGCAAAAATGAGTTCCACGGTCACTAATGATAGCCCTAGGAATTCCAAATCTAGAGAAGATGTTTTCTTTTAATAATCTAATCACAGTTTGATGAGAATTGGATTTTGTGGGAATGGCCTCAACCCATTTTGAGACATACTCAATAGCTAAGATAATGTAAAGATATCCCCTGGAGTTTGGGAAGGGACCCATGAAATCAATTCCCCAACAGTCAAAGATTTCAACCACTAAGATGGGAGTGAGTGGCATTTAATACCTTTTTGTGATGGACCCTACTTGTTGACACCTAGGACAGCTTTGACAAAATGTGTATGAGTCCCTTGAGAGGGTGGTCCAGAAGATACCACACTGAATAATCTTAGCAGAAGTTTTCTTAGAGGAAAAGTGACCTCCACATGCCTCACTATGACAGAATTTAAGGATGGACTCTTGTTCAGATTCTAGGACACACCTCCTAATGACTCGTTCAGGAAAAAACTTATAGAGGTATGGATCATCAAACACATAGTGTCTAACATCAGAAAGGAATTTCCTTTGAGCTTGAGTCCATAATAATTTTGGAATGACTCCTGTAACTAAGAAATTGGTTATGTCAACATACCAAGGGCAGTCACTCACAGAGTATAGGTGTTCATCAAGAAATGAATCAGACACAGAAAGGTGATTTGAGTTGTCTTTGAATTCCATCCTATAGAGGTGATCAACTACAACATTTTCAACACCCATTTTATCCTTGATTGTGAGGTCAAATTATTGTAATAGAAGGACCCACCTAATCAGTCTAGCCTTACCATCTTGTTTTTTGAAGAGGTATTTTAGTACAGAATGGTCAGTGAACACAGTGATGGGGGATCCTAAGAGGTAGGACCTAAAATTCTCTAAGGAAAACACAATAGCAAGTAACTCCTTTTCAGTGGTGGTGTAGTTTATTTGGGAATCATTTAATGATTTACTTGTATAAGCAAGGACATAAGGAGTTTTATCACAACGTTGTCCTAACACATCTCCTACAGCAAAGTCACTTTAATCACACATAAGTTCAAAAGGAAGGCTCCAATTTGGAGATTTCATAATGGGAGGAGAGGTGAGAGAGAATTTGAGGGATGAGAATGAACCCTCACAGCTTTTTGTCCAAACAAATGGAGCATCCTTTATTAGCAGAGCACAAAGAGGATGGGATATTGAACTAAATTCCTTGATGAATCTTCTATAAAAACCAGAATGTCCTAATAAATACCTCACTTACTTGATAGTTTTGGGTGATGGAAGGTGACGAATGATGTCAACCTTGGCTTTATCAACTTCAATCCCCCTACCTGAGACCATATGGCCTAGAACTAGTCCCTCTTTAACCATGAAATGGCATTTTTTCAGTTTAGGACCAGATTCGTTTCTTCACATCTTGACAAGACTCTCTCCAAATTCCTCAAACATCCCTCAAATGTATCCCCAAACACAGATAATTCATCCATGAACACCTCAATAAAATCCCCTACCATGTTTGAGAATATTCCCATCATGCACCTATGTAAGGTTCCAGGGGAATTACATAACCCAAAGGGAATGCATTTGAAAGCAAAGGTTCCAAATGAACATGTGAATGTAGTATTCCCTTGATCCTCTAGGGAGACCTTAATTTTATTATACCCTGAGTACCCATCTAAGAAATAGTATAAGGCATGACCTGCCACTCTCTCAAGGACTTGTTCAATGAATGGTAAGGGTAAATGGTCCTTCTTGGTGAATGATTTTAGCTTCCTATAGTCAATGCAGACCCTCCATCCACTACTCACCCTAGTTGGAAGAATCTCTCCATCCTTATTAGTTATCACTGTAATTCCTTCCTCCTTGGGAACCAATTGGATTGGGCTTACCCACTCACTCTCAGCTATGGGATATATGATACCAGCTTTTAACAATTTCAGAAGTTCCTTCCTTACTACCTCCATGAGATTATGATTTATTCACCGTTGAGGTTGACAACATGGCTTTGAATCATATTCTAGAACAATCCTATGAGTCCTGATAAGTGGGATAATCCCAGGAATATCAGACAGGGTCCAACCAATGGATTTTTTATGTTTCCTAAGGACATCTAGAAGCATCCTCTCATGATTGGCTTCAAGAGAAGAATAAATGACAATAGGATGTCTTTGATTGTCCCCTAGGAAGGCATACTTGAGTGCAGTAGGAAGTTTCTTCAATTCTAGATCAGTTTGGTTCAGAATTTCAGTAGAATATTGGGACATTAGATCATGATCAATTTCTTTTTTTAGAGTTTCAGATAGGATTGATTCCCCACATATAGAAGTTTCAGCTACAAGATTGGTTTGATCAGATTTAGGGAAGGAAGTTGGATTAGTTTCCATGAATTTGGCTTGCTGAAAGGTTTGACTGATTGTTGGACCTAAGACTTCATCATAAGAGCAATTTGAAAATGATTCAAGCCAAGGAGATAAACTTCCTTCATGTGAAAAAAGGAAATCAATCTCATCCTGACTTAAACATCCATCAAATATTCCTTGATGTTTTATGGATTCATTATCAATTCTTCCTGTCATGTTTACTTCATGAATTTCCTCTTCATCCCTTATTTGTGAGCTTTCATTATAGATGTTCAAGTCTAGACTCATGTTCCCAAAGGTGATGGTCATGTTCCCATTTCGAACTCGGATAATAGAGTTGATTATTGGAAGGAAGGGATGACCAAGGATGATTGGGGTTTGTTCCTTATTTCCTAAGTTTGGATGGTTGTCAAGGACAATGAAGTCAGCAGGGTAGATGAATTTTTCAACCTTTACCAGAACATCCTTTAAAATACCCCTTTGGAACCCTAATGCTATGATCAGCAAGTTGAAGTGTGACAGATGTGGGTTGGAGTTCTTCTAGGCCTAACTGGTAGTACACAGCATAGGGGGTGATATTGACACTAGAACCTAGGTCACACAAGGCCTTGACAACTTTTCTCTCTCCTAGTTCAACATTGATGTAATGGAAACCCAGGTCTTTCAACTTAGGAGGAATGGTCCCTTGAATGGGGGTACTCACATTAGTAGCCAAAAGGACTTGGTTTTTATGTGAAAATTTTCTTTTAAAAGTGAACAAGTCCTTAAGGTACTTTGAGTAGGTAGGTATGGTTTTGATTGCATCGAGAAGGGGAATGTTCAACTTGACTTGTGAGAAGATTTCCCTCAATGTTTCACTCAATTTAGGCTTGGTTTTCCCCCTCATGCGTTGAGGAAATGGTGCAGGTTGTGGGGTTGTTTGTTGAAGAGTTTCTTCTTTTACAATGTTATCATTTTTTTCAGTTTGATCATTTGGTTCATTTGAATTTTCATCCAAGTTTGAATCTTTAGGTGGGTTTTGAATTAGTTGTTCAGGTTTCTCAATTGATTTCCCACTTCTTAAAACAGTCATAGCCTTTAGTTGTTCATGAGTTGTTTGAGTGAAACTTGACTCTCCCCTTGAAGTTAAGGATGGTACCACCTGAGTAGGCATGGGTGCCTTTACAGTTTTGATTATTTGAAGTTCTTGTTTTAGGGAAGAGAATTCCGAGTTCATCCTCTCCATTTGTTTGCACAGTTGTTCTAGTAGGCTTTGTGGAACAGTTTGGGTTGGTGCTTGAGAAGATTGGTTTATCCCAGGGGGATATTTTGGAGGTGGGATGGTTTGTTGAAAATGCACTGGTGGTTGTTGGTATTGGATAGGTTGGGTTTGTAACTAGTTATGGGTTTGGTAGTTCTGATGGGGGTAAGGATTTTGTCCCTGTGGTTGGCTTGGTTGTTGGTTATCTTTCCAGCGGAAGCCTGGGTGGTCATTATACCTTGGGTTGAAGTTGTTTTGGTATTGAGGCTTTTTAAAGTTCAAGGAATTTACTTCTGCTGGGGGTCCTCCTAAAAGAACATCCTTGATGGATGGAATGGTTGGGCAGTTGTCTATATTATGGTCATGTTTGTCACAAATTGTGCAAATAGGGTCTACAGTTTGGATTTCATGGACTTTCCTAAGGTCTATCTCTTCAACCTTCCTAGAGAGTGCTGCGAGTTTATCCCTAATGATTTCCTCTTCTCTAAGTGTATTAATTCCAGTAGTTCTTTTTGTCTTTTATGAATAATGTGAAGTTCACCATGTTTGGTTTTGTTCAGAAAGGCTTTCTAGATACTCGTAAGCATCATTTGGGGATTTGTTTTTAAAGGTTCCATTACACATCATGTCAATGAATTGTTTGTTCCCCGAACCCAACCATTCATAGAAAATTCTCACTTGTTCAAGAATAGAAAAACCATGGTTTGGAACCATGTTTATAATGTCCTTGAACCTCTCCCATGTTTCATAGAATGACTCTCCCTCTTTTTCAAAAAAGTTTTGGATTCTCTTTTTAAGTGCAATTGTTTTGTGGTGGGGAAAGTATTTTTTGTAGAATTCTCTTTGTAGTTGGTCCCAAGATTTGATGGATGATGGTATCAAATTGTTTATCTAATTTTTAGCTCGATCATTTAAAGAAAAAGGAAATAGACTCATATTAGATGATTCTATTTGATGTGGGGGACACATGGTTTATACAATGTCATTGAACTCTTTAATGTGAAGGTAGGGCATCTTAGACTCCATTCCATGGAATGTGGGAAGGTGGTTTAGGACATGGGGTTTAAATATGTAGTTGGAATCTCCTAGGGAATTGTGTCTAATGCATGAGGTGGCATTGGTCCAGGAATGTGTGAGGTAGTCATTCATGGTTTGATCAATTTCATTCCCCAAGTTTGGGGCTGCCTCATTTGGGTTTCCATTTTGGTTCCCACCCGGGTTTATGAGTTGGTTTCTTTGAAGACCTTCCATTGAAATGGGCTCAATTTTTTAATTTGGAGTATTATAAAGATTATGATATAATGGAAAGATTTCCCTTGGTGTACTTGACTCCCCAACCTCATGACTATCCACCCTAACTAGACAGTTTAATTGATCGCAGGTGTAGGCGGACATGCACCAAAAGAAAAAAACAAGAAAGGGACAAGATAAGAGAATGTGGATGAGAAAAGAATAAATGGGGGAGAATAGAATGGGTGTATAGATGACTTAATTTGGTCCCCAGAAATGGCACCAAAAGTTGATTCATGCTCAAATTTACCCAAGAGAAGAAGGTAGGACGGTCCTTGTAGTTTAGCTCGGGTTGTCGAATCCTCAGAGACCTAAGAAGAAACCTATAGACACGTAAATTCTATGGAATGTTTTTGGATATGAATTGGCCGACATGGGTTGATTTTATATGGGTTTAAAGGAACTCTAAGAGAATTAAGTGAATTAAATTTAAAATAATGAGTTGATCCTAGGATATCATTTGGGGTGGATTGGACGTATTCCCTTTTCAATTATTTCAATTTCTTATATTTGAGTTGAGTTCATTTAAGTAGATAAAACAACTTCATATCTTACTGATTTTATACCAAAACATAATAATAATAATCACATATACACTTTAAGGATCAAAGTTTTGATCACTTCAAGGTAAAGGTTCGTATTAGCACTTGAATTGTGTGGCCTTAAATTCAATAAGGACGATGGAGTTTAAAAATCATCAAATAAAAAATCAATTAAATAAGTGATTATAAATTAATGGGGTGATAAATAACATCCAATCCATACCCTTGATACTCCCTTGGATCAACCCATAAGTGTTTTATCCCTCCATTTATTCTATGGTTTCAATGGAAGGGGAAAGTAGACTCGTGAGGGAGGAAATGGAGAAGTAAAAAACACAATAAAATAACGATCACTCCATTGTTGTGTGATAATTTCACAAGGTTTGGTGTGAATAAATTCCCACCTTGATCCAAAGGTATCAAATTGATATGAATAAAAACATAATAAGAGAAGAAGAAAAACTTTTATTAAGAAACTAAAGTGAATTGAACAACTTACATGTGAAAGTCAAACTTGAGACAACAAAATCGCAGCATAACATTACAATGAAAGAAAGATCAAAAGATGAAAAAATTCTTCACCACCACTATATTAAATAGTAATTTTGGTAGCCTTGGGTCGAGCCTCCAATAGTACAAAGCATCCCACTTGATTATGGTAGGCCTAGGGTGGTGGAAAGCTTGTGGAACTTAGACTTTTCCACACTTGACCCGAGGTGGCAGCCAGCTTTTATTCACCAAATAGACACACTTGGAAGACCATCTAGATGGCAGAATCAGAGTAATCAATAAAATAAGAAAATTTATCCCCAGATGTATCCTAACCTCCTGTAAAATTTGGGCCCATTTTGAGTTTTGAATTCCGAGATATGATCATATTTCTTAGCCACATAATCTGACCCAGAATTTTATCTCCAAATTGGGACGCCTTAATGACCACCATAGATTCCGAATTAGCACTGGATCCTGAAGAGTGATTTGTTCCTATACATGTCTTCTAGCATACCACTAAATTTTGGATTCATTGGGCCTGTATGTTGGTCCCCACATTCTCATCAGTGGGCTGGTGTCCAATCTGATTTCTCCATAATTGTTTCCTTTCATCACAAAATATCCTCATCTTCTTCCATGAATTATCCATTGATCCCTAAATCAAACATGTTCATATTGAAGAGTAGATCAATTTCCAAAAATATCAAATTAAAATATTTATAATTATATTTCTTAAAATCAGATGAATCATTGGGTACTTTAATGTTCAAAAATATACCACATAATAGTGCATTTTAAGAAGGAATTACAATCATAATGTGAAATGATGTTCAAAGTGTCAAATGCACTAAAATGGTGTTTATGAATAATAAATCACATAAATATTATATATATTAACAATGAATATTAGCCTCATTTAGTGGATAATCACTAATCTAGAGTTCTTTTATAGGTTATAACTATATGGGATATCAAGATGATTATCATAATGTAAGACATAATATACAAAAAAGATATAACTATGAGTGAGTATCTTGTTTTATATCTTTTCATCAAGGAATTTTAATGAAATTACTCCCAATAAAAATGATTACCTTGTTCATCATATCCATTAGTGGTTCAAGATATATATTTTACAAACCTTTTGATTACACTTTATCTATTTAGGTAGGGAATAATCCTAATCATAAAAATTATGATTTTTTGATAGTTTAGTGGATAAACTCTTTATCCAAATCCATTATAAGGATTCACTTGAATCACTTCCTCTGGAATCCTAACCATTAAGATTTCCCAGCTAAGTTTAGCCCAAAACAAATTCCAATAATAAGGCCCTAACTATTAGGGTAAACTCATTACTTTCTTACCTTACACAAGATAATTCATGGGCACCTAACCATTATGGTCACCTATACTGAATAATTAAAGTATTAACGAGTAATGGTTTCGAAAGAATACTACACTTAGTATTATAGGGGTTTTCTTTTAAAAGTCTCACCAGTTTAATGTACATCACATGCATATTAAACCTATTTCATGTCATGAGATAATTATTATATCATGTTTTATTCCTTTATGTATACATGATTATAATAATTTAGTTTTGGAATCCATATTCCATCCACCAAATTAATTTATTCACACAATATTAATGTGTAACTCTTTAGATAATCCACAATTTTGTATTACTAACCCAAATATAGAATTTAAATAAAACCATACATATCTAAATTCATCTCATACATAAGGTTTATAAACTCTTCATATAAATTCTTATAGTTTTATGAGATTAAAAATATCCACATGAGTAATCCTATAATGATATATAACCAACCCCCACCTTTCTAGAATAAGGTATAAGCCTCTAGGATAGTGGGAAGTCCAACCCCAAGTCCCTATCCCCAAGGAAACATTACTTAAAATAGAATCCACTTCATATTAACTCTAAAACCTAATATATACAAACTATATTTAAAAATTATATTCAAGAGAATAACTATAATAATAAACCAAGATTAAACAAGAAGAAAACTAAATCTTATGAAATCACAACTAGCATGAATTTCTAAGATTTCCAATTTACTATAAGAAATTTATCATATAAATTTAGCACATTCAACTTTCACATTTCATAAACAATTTATAAATATGAATATTTTAATAGAATTAAAAAATAAACAAACAAATTATTTATTTTTTGAAACATTAGAAATAAATATAAAGTTTTTATATTTTATTTAGGTATAAAAAATTCCATTTTAAATGGACTAACACTTATAATTTACAAATTTATTATAACCCATAAGAATTTTTTTTAATTAATTTTTTAAAATTTTACCTATATCATTTTTATGACCGATAATACTATTATTAGTTATAAAATAAGATTGATACAGGATAGAAACCGTGTGTGTAATAATCATATTCTATGATATAACTTTCAATCATATGCTACGATTGCAATTGTCCGTTATGACAGGTGTAATCATAAGGATCCTATCATATTCTATGATATAATTGATATCATATTTATTATATAACACTCTATCTTCTAGAAACTTAGTATTGAGTCGTATTTTATGATATCCCATATAATTTCCTATACCACAATTCAAATCTATAATTTTCCACTATATCATACTTTACAATATAGCGAAATTGTATGCTATGACTAATAAAAATAGAAGAAATTATTTTCATCGTATTATATGATATGACTGAAAATACCTTATAATATTAAATTCTTCAAAAAGATAGTAGAATCACATGTTGAATCATTGAAGAACAATGCTCTAATACCACTAATGGGTTTAGGGAGATCATTTAATGGCCTTTGGAAGTTGAAACAGACCATATATGCCCAGTCTATCTTTAAAGTATTAGCATGCTATAAAATTATGAACAAAAATGGGCATGTAACTTTACATTCATAAGATCCATATTCAGTCTTCCATGGAGTATATTTTAAGGGGATTACGAAAGAAGAAGAAAAATCCTCCTACCTTTGAGGGAATTACACTGACCAGTATATCTAGATTTATAATGCGAGGATCCAAAACTACAAAAGGGGTGATAACACCTTAACTGAGTGATGAATGGTATTTTGGGAAGAAGAGATCTTTAGTTAGTTTGTATGCATCAGGGTTAACACCAAACAAATGGGAGTATTCCCTTTTATAATCTATACCAAATGTTATTCATTAAATTAAGATTTTTCTCTATATCTAGTAGAATATCATATACCCATAAATTAATTCCTATGGGTATTTATTCATAAAACTACTTCAATGAATGTGGAATCCATTAATAAACCAATACCATTGGTTTATAACTGATGAAACTGTGTGGGAGAAGTGATGAATGCACACACACCCCATGAAAAATGTATCTCATGCCAATCATATAGTAAGATATAGGAAGAATGCACCATCCAATACTATTTTATGATAATATAATATCATAGGATTTAAAATGCATCATATTCATGTCACTGCTTACGATATAGGGTATAAGATTGAATATGATATTCCCTTTTAGTTCATTTCCAATAAGTGTACGGTGTTGATGGATTTTGAAAACCCACATAACATGAATCCAAGATTGGATTATTATCTATGTATTTTTCTTAAGGTTACTAATCATATATTTATTGGCATTGGATTGAGGGTAGGCATAGACATTATTCCCCATCAGAGGTAGGGGTGATTAAAAAACCACCAAAATAAAACCAAATAGAAAACTAAACCAAACCAATATAAAATAATTTTTTTTCTTACAATTTGGTTTTTTGGTATGGATTGAATATACCCTTGTGATTTTTAGTTTAGTTCATGTGCCAAACTGAACCACGCCTATTTAAAAAAAACATATTTTTTTAGTTTTCTATCATCCCGACCCATGCATCCAAGTGCCAGATAAATTTAATTATAGAAAAAATTTTATTTTGATGTCTAACAAGGATGATATCATGTTTCCATATCAATGATTATGTATAAATTTTATTCAAATTTTCATCCATGAATTATAAAATATCATGGATCCATATTTATTATGTTAGCATAAAAATAGCTTAATCTACAATTTGAACTAAAAAAACCTCAAATTAATGCTTTAGAAATTTTTTAATCTGAATCATACCACTATTAAATGGTTTTTTTATGTATAAAAATTGAACCATAAATTTTGTTTTGGTTTATTTTTTAGTTAATAAAAAACAAAACCAATCCACACCCACCCCTAATTGGAGGGACTAAAATGTTCTGGAATTCTTGGTTTTAGGTCATTTTCTCATATTCCCCATTGTAAAACCCTCACCTTTTCTAGAGATATATCAGGCTCATTTGTAGGTACTATTTTTACTTACATTGAGTACTTTTTTGGGTTTTACCTTGGGGTGTGTTTGGGTGAAAATTTGAGAAAAATGTAAGAAAGAGGGTAGTGCACAGTTGACGCATGGTTTGCCCTAACTGTGTGCTCTAGACCAGCAAATCATGGAACCCTAGACAAAGAGGGTTTGCATGGATGGAACGGGGTCATTCAAACTGTGTGTAATAAAAGGAGAAATCGTGCACCCCCCCCAGAAGAGGTGCATGGTTAAGGCACATGGTTTGACAAACCCTATGCCCTTACTGAGAAAACCTTGCACATGTTTTTAATTATACTAAAATATAGATTTTTAATTACTCGAACCCCCATATTAACCCATAATCGACCCCCACTTGAACCCTAATGTATTTTTATGATTTTTGAGCCTCCTGGATAGATTCTAAGCCATTCCGACCTTGTTTCTTCACGATATGAAGCCCAGATTGAAGATCTGGACCCCTCTTAGTAAGAGGATCTCATCTCGGGTGGTTTCCTTCCTCTTTACCATTCTTATTCCATCCATTGAAGGATTTTTATTCCCTATTTTTGGTTGGATATAGATATTTTATTGTGGATCTAGATATAGAATTATGGGATCTTGATTTAGGGTTTAAGATACAGATCTTGTTCTGCATCATTTTCCATTCAAATTATGGATTTACATTGGGAGATCACTCATCAAAGAATTGAGGTAGGTGGTCTATTATTCAAATCCAATATTCGTGATTTTAGTTATGTGTATGTAATTTTATAATTTATAGGGTTCATTTTGCAATTTTGTTTCCTAATTGAATTAATCAATTAAGGGTTTGTGAATCGATAATAATTAATTTTTTAATTAATTATTAGAATATTGAAATTGTGGTATTTGAGGAATAATTGAGATTTATTGAATTGATATGATTAATTGTTGAATTAATTATAGATATATTGAATTGTTGAATGAGGATAATTAATTATTGAATTAATTATGGGGATATTGAATTGTTGAATTGGTATAATTAATTATTGAGTTAATTATTGTTATATTGGGATTGAGATGATTAATTAATTATTGAGTTAATTAATGGGATTGAGATGATTAATTAATTGTTGAGTTAATTAATTTTATTTTGATGATTAATTAATTATTAATTTTATTAATGGGATTGAGATGATTAATTAATTGTTGAGTTAATTAATGGTATTCAGATGATTAATTAATTTTTGAGTTAATTAATGGGATTGAGATGATTAATTAATTGTTGAGTTGATTAATGGGATTGAGGTTATTAATTAATTATTGAATTAATTAATGGAATGATATTGAAATATTGAATGGTAAAAATGGAATTCATATGTGATATTGAAATGATAAATGGTTAGAATGGAATTCATATGTGATATTGAAATGATGAATTCTTACAATGGAATTCATATGTGATTTTGATATGATAAATGGTAACAATGGCATTCATATGTGATATTGAGATGATGAATGGTAACAATGGAATTCATATATGATATTGAGATGATGAATGGTAACAATGTAATTCATATGTGATATTGAGATGTTGAGTGGTAACTAAGGAATTCATATATATGATATCTCTTGGGGATAGTTCAGACTCTGGTATGGGATGAAACAGGTATAGAGAGTCCAGGTGTCCTCAAGAACCTAGGGTTTTATGTTGTTAAATAAAGAATAATTGATAATGTTATAATTATTTACTTATGCATTGTACTTATTTCTTTATATAACTGCATACACTATTATTGATTGGATCTTGTTTTGGCCACCATTGGTGGTAGCCTAATGAGTTGTACTCACACCCTATTTGGGATACCTGATCATTACCCGAATATATTTCATGGTTGTAGGATAGGGTAAGGGAAAAGTCCATGTGTTATATGGATGATTTGGTATGAATCATGGATGATGGAACTAGATATGGTTTGGGACCCACTTGGGAGTTGACAATGTCTTTACTTTTGGGTTTGCATTTTGAAACCTATCACATAATTTGGAATGGAATATTTACTATTCAGTTTTGGTATTGTATTTCCTATTTTGGTTAGCATGCAATTTTGGTATTATTTTGGTTAAATTTATATCACTTGGTTTATGTTTATTAATTTTTTTGGTGTATTAATATGATAAAAAGGGTATAGTCTCCCCATGATTGATATGCAACCCTTGCTTCTAGTCAGTAGGATTTGGAATATGGGGAGGCATTCTTGAGGTCATGTAACTGACCGGCTCAGGGAACTGGTGTGTGGAACCTAGTTCGAGACATTACAAAGTGGTATCAAAGTCCAATTTTCTTTTCATTTCTTTTTTCTTACTACTTGGGAGAGGTAGATATGATACTAGGAATAGTTTGACCTTAGTTATGAGCTCATTCATGGGAGTAGATAACCCATTTATGGGGGAGAACCCAAGTACCTAGGGTGGGATTGTTGTTATTTCTATTTTATTTTATAGTTGAATATTATTTAACCTTGGGTGATGCACTTACAGTGTGATGTGATAATTGTTTCCAAGTTTTTATGAGTTTTGAATCATGGCCCGGTAAGGCATAAGAGTTGAGTTTTCATGCATAATTCTAGGAGATTAGGATTATTTTGTGACATGCATCATTTTAGGCATTCATGGGAAAATGGGTTTTGGGTAAGTTGTTAGACTTGAACCCTTTTTCCTTTCTAGTGAAATTGAAATGAAAATGTGCCTACTTTGAAAATGAGAATTATAAAATGATGCAAGATGAGAATAAATGTGTGTCTAATGAGAAACTTGAATATGACAATGGTTTTACCCTTTGTTAACCATGACCTAGATGTAGGATGGTTATGGGTAGAGATAAATCCTCAGTTTTGAATGTGTGGCGGGGTTTGGGGAAGCGACTTATTATGACTTATTTTGTTTACCTCTTATGTAAATGTGTTAAAGTTTTGTTATGTGTCCTAATATTTGTGTTTGGAATTATAGATATATGCCTCCACAATGACGCTTTTTTATAGGATGATCGGGGGTTATGGATGTAGATGCTCCACCAGTAGTGGATCCTGAGGCACTAATAGTGCCAGGTGAGGAAATAGGAGATCAGTTCCATGAGAAATTTTCTCACTTCATTTATTTTATGGAGAGATAACAAAATTAGGTTGTGAAGAGTATGTATGACCTTAAATGGTAGTTTCAGTTGCAGAACCCTCCTACTTTTACCGAAGAGGGTGGGCCTGAGGTATCTGAGTTCTATATTGAGTCTATCTAGATGATACTTGACCATTCAGAGATTCCTGCTGAGAATAGGGTCAATTTGGATTCTTATATTCTATGAGGATCAGTGAAGCACTGGTGGTGTGTTCAAGCTTGGACTGAACTGGCTAATGGTATGTTATGGAAGGAATTTTTGGAGAATTTATTGGAGAACTTTTATCTAGAGAAGCTAAGTTAGGAGAGATCAGTTGATTTCATGAGTTTGAATCAGGGTAGTATGTCTATGATGGACTATGTTGGACACATTATCAATTTACAGTGATTTTCTCCAACATTGGAAGAGTATGATACAGCTACGAAAAGGTGTTTCCAAGATGAACTTAAATGTGATATTAAGTCCCAAGTTAACCTCTTTCGATTAAATAAGTTTTCTGATGTGGCTGATCATGCTCTCCTAGATAAGGGGAACCTAAAGGAGGATTATAGTATAGTACAGATGGTTACTACTGGATGATCATGAGGTATGTATTTTGAGAGTAGGAAGTATCACTATGAGGTAGTCGGCCAGGTGAATATCAGGAGGAGTGTCCAGGGAAGGGTCAGTTACTCAAGACCTTACCTGTATTTTCTATCACCAATGTGGTAGGTAGGGACACTATAGTAGACACTATCCATGACCACCAGTAGAGTGCCGATATTGGGGTAGGATAGGAAATATGTAGAAGTTTTGTAGAAACTCATAAAAAATGAGTTGTTATGGTATTGTTAGGTAGAGTCAGGGTGTGGGAAGGGGAACTCTTACACCATATCAAGTTGAAAGTTAGAGTTTTACTGGATGTAGAGGTAGAGGTATTAGACATGGTACTTCTAGGAAAGAGTTACCATATCAGTAGATTGGTGTATCTTAGGGGACTCTAAATGCATCATAGGGAACAGGGGTATGATAGTTACATACCATCAAGTCTACACTTGTGGACATCGTGGCTAGACTATAGATAGTGAGAGGTAATTTTTGTATATATTCTACATCATCTAGTTCCTTATTTGATATTTTTCCTCTTATTATTTTATATTTGAAAAAAAATTGAATGGTTTGAGCCTAACAGTAGAGTTCGTGAGAGGGGTGTTGATGATAGATACATTGTTGGGGTGAGAGGGGTGTTCTCTTAAGGTTAAGGAGTATCTTTTTCTATGGGATCTTTACATCATTGACATTTTAGTATTTGAACTAATTATTAGTATGGAATGGTTGGTAGCATACCGAGCCCATATTGATTGTTACCAGAGGATAGTGACCTTTATGTCCCCTAAGGGTGATAGTTATATTCATCATGGAGATTAGGATATCAATGAAGAACTTGTAGGGATAGTTCATCAGCAACTGGGGGAGCTTACCGCCTAGGTTTCTAGTCTATTACTAGATGATGGAGGTGAAAATAGGATGTATTTCTACCTTTAGTGGACTAGTTTTAGGATATTTTTTCCTGAAGACTTCTTAGGGATTCCACCTGAGATAGATATGGATTTTACTATTGAGCTCATGTTGTGATCTAATCCGGTTTCTATTTCACCATATATAATGTCACTAACAGAGATTTAAGAGATCAAGACTCAGCTAGAGTAGTTGTAGGATAAGGTTTTTATCCATTCGATAACATCACCTTGGGATTATCCAGTTTTTTTTCTAAAAATTATGATAGGACTCTACACTTATGTGTTGATTATCAGAAGTTGAACCGGATGACTATGAAGAACTAGTATCCTCTTCAGTGTATTGATGAACTATTTTTTCAGTTGAGGGGAGCTTGTGTTTTCTCCAAGATCGACTTGAGATTAGGGTATCATCAATTGAGAGTTAAAACTTCTGATATACCTCAGAATAATTTCAGAAGTAGGTATAGCCTATATGAGTTTGTTTTAATTACATTTGGGTTGATGAATGCACCATCAATGTTTATGGACTTGATGAATATAATATTCCATTTGTATCTCGATCAGTTTGTGGTAGTGTTTGTGGATGACATCTTTTTATACTCCAAGACTCATGATGATCATGCCCAACACCTTGAAATCGTCATGAGTACATTTAGTGAGCATCAACAATACTCCAAGATATCAAAGTATCAGTTTTGGATTGACCATGTACACTTCCTGGGTCACATCACCTCGGAGGAAGGTGTGTCAGCAGACCCAGTGAAAGTACATGCATTGGTTTCTTGGGAGCATCCCAAGAACGTTTTTGATATCTTTAGATTTTTTGTATTAGCTAGATATTATTAGAGGTTCATTTAGGACTTTTCTTTTTTGGAATCATCTCTCTCAGGCTTGACCAAGAAGGGGTTAAATTTTTAATGGTTGGAAGCATGTGATAATTCCTTCTAGGATTTGAAGTAGTGGTTGACATCATCACCAATCTTGATCCTACCTGATCCAGGTGAAGAGTATATAGTGTTTTGTGATGCTTATGGAATAGTTCTTGGATCCATGTTGATGCAAGAAGATCAAGTTGTGGTATATGGGTATCTATAGTTGAGGCCACATGAACGGAATTACCCTATGCATGACCTTGAGTAGCCTATAGTGGTTTATGATTTGAAGTGTTAGCGGAATTATCTATTGGGAAAAAAGTTTATTGTGTATACGGATCACAAGATCTTGAAGTATATCTTTTCAAAATGAGATTTTAATCTCTAGAAGTGGATATGGGTTGAGTATATGTATTCATTTAATTTCTAGCTAGCATATATGCCCAGGATGAGTCTAGTGATGAGTAGAAGATGATGAATTTGCTAGATGAGATGCATGTTGTGGTTCAGGATTCACTACTATAAATTTAAGCTATATCCACGGTTTTATAGGTCTATGGATATATATTTTTTATTTCCACGGTTTAATTAAATGTACGTGGCTATATCCCTTTGTATCTCGTGGCTGTATTTTTTTTCAATCAATATCAGGGTCCTCATCCTCCCACAATCTGAAACCCAATCATCGCACAACCATCCTCCTCAATGACCTCTCCTCCTCCTTGATGATCTCTAATAGTGGTACCCTCCTCCCCGATGACATCTCTCACAACGGCGCCCTCCTCCCTGAAGACCTTTCTCACTACAGCGCCCTCATCCCCGATGGCCTCTATCACTATGGCGCCCTCCTCCCTGAAGACCTCTATCACCACGGTGACCTCCTCCCTAATGACCTCTGTCACCGCAGCGCCCTCCTCCCCGAAGACCTCTCTCACTACGGCGCCCTCATCCCTGATGACCTTTGTCGTCGCGACACCCTCCTCCCCGATGCTTCCAATAAACGCCGCCCTCCATGGTATTTTATGGGTATATTTATAATTTCAATTGCACTCTTATTGTCACAATAGATCACTATAGGCTAAACTATCATGATTTCAATCGCACTCTTGTCTTCCAAATATCTATTCCACTAAATTTGGACTTTACAGACCAAACAATCATGATTTATTCATCACTGGAAAACAGAACCAATCCACCTTTATCATATTTGATATATATAATAAGTTTTTTATTTCAGGTCTTGTGTGAGGTACATATTCTATCCAAAAACCAAAAATTGGGAATTTATATATCATTAAAAGAAACATTAGATACATTTTCCTTATTATACCGTTTCATCTTCTTCTATGACCATTGAGGAACTTCTACTGATGTTTGATACTTATGAGGATCTTTTTGTTCAAAACACTCCCTTTCATCATGAAAAACTAAAAAAAATATGTGTTGGAAGATGTTTTAAGCTACTGATATCCTCATTTATGGGTCTCAGGAGTCACCTCTCATTGTACCCTAGTATCATAGTAGGCATCCTTGTGTCTATATCCATCACACCAAAAACAATAAACGTTAAAATAATAAGATTATGATGGAAAAAATATTGCCTATTTTTTGGGTTTTTTTCTCTCTAAAAAATAATTTTCCATGTAGAAATCATATTGTATTTTTATAAATTTTTTACAATAAAAACACCTAATATTTTTTTTCATTCTCCAATTTATGTCATCTTTATATTTAGACTATTAAGATTATCCCAATTTCACTTTCCTTCAGATATTTTAGGCCCATGTTCTATCATGAGGTGTGGTTTTATACTCTATTTTATCACATTACATATTATATTTCCCTTTGTTTTTATGGTGAAATGCCTTTAGAATGGAAATACTCACTTTAGAAAAAACTCTTGGGATATATTTTTCTTCAACTAGAACTTGTTTCTTTGAGTAACCGAATTTCATGTCAGGTGTAAAGAGTCATTATCATTCATTACACTTACACCACCAAACCCTGACTTCTACATCATGTTCTGCATACCTCTTAACCTATTATTTTACATTATTGGCCAAACCATCATTGATTCACACTCGTTCCTCCACATTGAGCTTGATATCCACTACTTTTCTAAGTTATCAAAAATTACAATTTTCAATTTTGCAATCTATGCTATCATTTTTTATTTATCAACCTCTTATTGTTGTATATAGAGATTTAGGTTAGGAAATAATACATTTTCTTTCATGGTTTTATCCCTCTATTTTTGATGTTATTGAAGGGATATCTCAAACAACACTTTCAGATCAACTCACCCCAATAAATCATTGTTATTACTATCACTTTTGTCAATTAATGTTTTATCGGTAACATTAACTAATGCATCTTAACAATGGTACCTAAAATTATCAACTTCTTCCACTTTAGACTCATCTGAACTTCCATATTCATGAGGGTAGTGGATGTTGTATGTTTATTATTCTTTTTAATTCCACATTGTTAGTTTTATCATGCCTTTATTGTTGTAATGTTTTCTTAATTTAACTTTTTCTTTAAAATCATGATATCCTTATACAAATATATTATAATTAAATGATGAATATATATATATATATACTAAAAATACTATGTGTTATCCTATGGGTAATGGGAAATATTTTTGAAAAATAATTGAAGAACTAAAATCCAAAATGATGATGAAGTGTATGGAAAGATGAAATTTTAACTGGATTCTTCATTATACTATCTTCAGTTATTATTTATTGAATATATGATGCAATTTTTCATTTATTATATTATGTTGAATCATATGTGTAATAAGAATTTATTTAATAATGGTAATATAATGTAAATAAAAATAAAAATAGGAACTATAGATTCAATAACATGGAAATGTTTTCCTAAGGATCATTCTCTTGAGATGAATTTGAGGGCTAGTTCATGCTTAGAATGACAGTTCCTTTATTTAATTTTAAAAATGTTAGTTTAGATTAGGTATAATTATCATATTTATGTGAGATTGGGAGTTTTTATTAGTCACTTTAGAGTATTCATTACTTTTCAATCCTTTTTCCTCCCTTAGGATGATGTCCTTCAGTTTTGGGTTGGGTAGAGAGAAGTTTGAGGGAAGAAGAGAGGGCCAAATTTTTCTTTTTAGGGTAATTCCATTAGATGTGTCTTAGGATGATGTGTGTAAGACATTAAGAGATATGTGGGATTTTTTATGAGAGGGTTGGGTAAGTCTTAGTGATGGGATTCATGATAGATTATGGTTATGATTTAGGTATTGGATTTGATGTGTTGTATAGCTATTGGAATTGGGTTTCATTACCATATTACCTTATGGTTTAAGACAACCATTTTATTTTGTTTCTTCCCTCTTAATTCTTTGGGTTTCGTATGGGGTATGTATATACACATACCTACATGGGATTTTCCTATACATTTCGTGTCTTTTACAGATGGTAGAAAGATTGGATTTGAATTTAGTGGACCTGGTATTAGTGGTGCTTAGTAGTTCATGGTGGTATTGAACATGTTTGGTGGTCAGATCCTGGTAACCTGAGTCAACATCTACCCCTCTATTTCCTTTATAGTTGTTATTAGGTTCAGGCCTCTGTTTCCTTTATATTAGGGAAATTATTTTTCCCCTTATACTTTTTTATTAACTTTCTATTAATTGATGTAATTTCTATAGAATTTTTCTTATAATGATTACTATATATAGGAGGTGTAGGTGGAGGGTGGGGTGGGTAGTGGGGGTGCAGGTGGGGGGTAGTGGGGGTGAAGGTTGGGGGTAGTTGGGGTGAAGGGGGCAGGGGGGGAAGTGTGTAGGGGGTAGTGGGGGTGAAGGGGGCAGGTGGGCAGTGTGCAGGGGGCAGGGAGGTGGGGGGCAGTGGGGGTGCAGGTGGGGGGTGGGCAGTAGGGGTTCAGGTGGGGGGTAGTGTGGGGGTGAAGGTTGGGGGGGGCAGTTCGGGTGAAGGGGGAAGGGAGGCAGTGTGCAGGGGGTAGTGGGGATGAAGGGGGAAGGGGGTAGTGTGCAGAGGGTGGGGAGGGGGCATGGGGAGGGGGAAGGTAGGGGGAAGGGGGAGGGGGTGTCCACAAGGGAGGGTTAAGGGGGCTGGGGGAAAATGTGCAAGGGGTGCAGGGGGAGGGGGCGGTCCAGGGGGGAGGGGGATTGTGGGAAGTGGAGGTGCAGGTGGGGGTGTCCAGGGGGGTAGGGGGATGGGGGGAAGTGTGCAGGGGGAGGGGGGAGGGGGGAAGGGAGGGGGGAAGGGGTGTGGGGGTTTAGGGGGAGGGGGGAGCCAGAGTCAGAGCCGGAGCTAGATCTGGAGTCGAAGCTGGAGCCAAAGCTGGAGATGGAGTCAGACCCAGTGCCGGTGTCGGTACCGATGCTGATTCTGATGACGATGTTGGTGGTGTGAGAGGTGGTGATGGTGTTTCTGTATGAGGCATGGATGAGAGTTATTATGATTCTGATGATACTGATTTTGAGACTCGTTATTGATGAAATTGTATTTTTGGATTGTTAATATGTGTAATTTTATTATGCAGTGCAGTTTTATTATTGTAATATTGAATTTTATTGCGGTTTTTCTGTCTATTTCTACATATATTTAATTATTGTATTGTGATTTATGTTTTTTTATGTAGTAGTTAAGTTTTATTATTATTATATTGAATTTTTTCCTCCTCCGACGTGACCATCGTACCTCCTCGCCGATGCTGCTCTAAGGTGGACCATCTATCTCATCTGGAGCACCTCCAATGGTATATAGTTCAATTTTCTATTTTTTTCTGATTCTTTTATCTTTCTACTATTAGTTTCTCCCCTTCATTTTTCTATATTTTAATTTTTTTTATAGGAAGAACCCGTTTTGGCACACGTCTGATGATATGTTTTTTTATATCATGAAACCTCAGTGTCATAGACTTATTTTCAAATATATAAGATTCTATAAATTATTTTAATCACTGATTTTCAACTTCATTTATTTCTATTCTAATATGCTCTTTTTTGTTCAAAATTATTATAATTGGGTGATAGAAATATCTGAACAAGTAAAAATGTGTGGTCGTACTAAAGAGGTTTAAGAGTTGTGGAAACAAGTTGGATGTTTTAGGCATTATGTGCTTTGGATTCAATTCACATAAATTTTATATAATCGATATTAATTTATAAAATAACACAATCATGCCTCATTTCCGAATTTTTTTTCTGAAATTTATTTTCTGTGTACTAGGGGTTGGGTACAAGCACATCCAAGGAAGGAAAATAAGACTTAAGTGAGATCCAAAATCACAAGAAGGAATTTATGTGGATCGACGATGAATATGGAAATACAATTGAGCTTGCATTCTGAAAGAAAAAGATAAAATCTAGAAAGAATTGGCTTCAGTAGTTTGAGGTTAAGAATTGAATTTGAAATTTGATTTCTAGGGTTAAATATAATGATATTTTTGTGTAGATTAAACTTTCATTTTTGATCCCTAATGAAGTCATTTGGGGAGTCCTGAGGTATCACAGTAGGCAGGTGACATGCTTGGAATTCCATCCCACAAATAACTCCATTCTACTGTCTGGGGATAAGGTTGGTTCTTTAATTTTTTTTAATGTATATATTCTCATAAGTATGTATTTTATGTTTTTCATTTATATATTTTTTTCTTCCTTGGTTCCTTTGAAAATAAATTACAACTTGGTGTTTGGGATTACAATAAGTTTTATGAAAAGACGGTGTAGAGAAACATACACAGTTGTATACTCAACAATATGAGTTGCGTTATATGTTTATTGGGATATAGGGTCCACCTATATTTTTTTGTATAAGATGAACATTTATTTTTCTGCCTAGGAAGAATCATGCGCATTCTCACACATACACATTAACACTACTTTCCATATAGAAAAACAAACACCACTTATTTTTTCAGACTGTATCAAAAGTGATCATTGATAAGTTCTATAAGTAGTTCTATCAAACAGAGCCTTAATGATATTCCCCTCACCTAAACTGTGTATGTGCTTCTTAAAAATTGGTTACAAAATTTGTGATAGGTTTAATTGGACAAATTATGGATTAGTATATAGAGCATCCTCAGATGGAATTGTTTGTTGCACTGACAAGGAAACTGGAATGATGACATCTTTCATGGACCTTAACCCCAATGGATGGTAGGTAGTGTTTGCCAATGGGTCACAAATTTTGTTCCATTGTATGACTTATTAGAAACTTCCAATTCATTATATGGTTTGGGACAACCTCTTAACTGACCATCAGGATTTATGGTCATATAAATTTTTAATTGTGACTTATAGATGCCTTTTTTGTAGGGCCCAAGAATTTGTAAGATGCTATATGGTTTGGATATTAACTTGGATAAATTTCTTGTCCTTGTTGTAGATAATTTTGGGTTTCTTTACATGTAAGTATTCCAATTAGAAACTTTTTAGTTTTACAGTTGGTGATTTTTTTTTAAAACGTTACAATCTACTTGATATGGTATTTTAATTATGTAATTAGAATTCCTAAAATACATCCTTACAAGAATGTCTAAGTTATTGATTTTTTTTTTTGGATTCCAAAACTTTGGGCTCATTTAAAGTATATTGAATGAGGATGATGTTTATCTATGACTTGCATATTTTTAAAGCTCTATTTGGAACATGTCTACTTGGTTTTATTAGTCATTCAATGTTATTTGTTGGTATATAATTCAAATCATCTACCTTAAGGTTAGCATTATAATTGAAATGATTCACTGATATAGATAACTATAATTTTTACAGATAGAGAGGGGTATTGAAGGTTATTTTCCATTATAATTGAAATGATTTACTGATATCGACAACTAGAATGAACTCTGAAGAGAGAGGGGATGTCCAGGGGGAGCAGGGGGGCTTTCCAGGGGGTGTCTAGGAAGGAGGAGGGGTTGTCCGGGGGGGTTGGTGCTGGGAAGGGGGTGTGCAGGGGAGGGGGGGCTGGTGCTGGGGAAGAGGGCAGGGGAGGGGGTGTGTAGGGTGAGGGAGGTAAGTGGGGGTGTGTAGGGTGAGTGGGTGTTTTTACTAGTATTCAGGAGGGGCTGGTGCTAGGGAAGAGGGAAGGGGTGTGTAGGCGGGTGCAGTGGGGAGGGGCAGTGGGGTGTGAAAAGTGAGGGGAGTGTGCAGTGGGGGGGTTGTCCGGGGTGGTTGTCCAGGGGGTGGGGGCTGTCCGGGCGGGTTGTCTAGGGGGTGGGGGCTGTCTGGGGGGTTGTCCGGGGTGGGCTATCTAGGGTTCATATGATCTAGATATGGTTGTTTACCACTCAAGAAAGAAAATTCTTGTAGGTTATATGGTGGAAATGACCTCTAGAGTTCACCATGGGTGATTGGGTATTCTGATGGTTATCTACTTGTTTAGGGAAAAGTCACATTAGGAAACATGGGAATTTTGTGCCATGATTTTTTTGGTATATTCAATATTGTGGATAAGATCAGAATCATGCCTTACAGGTTACCTCCTCCTCTATAACATTAGGTGATGAGAATTTTATTTTATGTATCATATCTCTTGAAGTATGATCCAGATCATCCATATGTGGTTGAAAATGATGATAGTGAGTTGAAGGTGGACACATAATTTGAGTAATTTGTAGTTTATTTCATGTATTGGAGTAGGAAGGTGCTATGAGGGAAGATAGTGCCTCTTGTTCAGGTGTTGTGGCATCATTGGAATATCGTGGTGGAGAACTGGGAATATGGGTTAGATATATGAGATCAGTAGATGAAGTTGTTCATAGAGGAGCTCTAGAGACACTTATCTAGGATGATAATCCATTAAGGGGAGTGTGCAGGGTGAGGGGGGAGGGTTGTGTGTAGGGGAGGGGGTGTGAAGAGTGAGGGGGGAGGGGTGTGTAGGGTGGGGATGTTTTTACAAGTATTCATGGGAGGGGGGATAGTGTTGGGGAAGAGGGTAGGAGGTGTGCAGGGGAGGGGTGTGCAGGGTGAGGGGGGAGGGGGTATAGGGTGAGGGGTGTGTGCATTGGGGGGGGTGTTCCAGAAGGGGGGGTGTCCAGGAGGGGTTGTTCGAGAGGGAGGGGGTGTCCAGGAGGGGGGTCCAGTCTAGGAGGGGGTGTGAAGGGTACAGGGGTAGGGGAGTTGTAGTGGGTGTGCAGGGGGTGGATGCAGGGGGTGTGAAGGGTGCATGAGGGAGGGGTTACAGGGGTGTGCAGGGGGTAGGGGTTGCAGTGGGTGTGTAGGGGGTGGATGTAGGGTGTGTGTAGGGTGTAGGAGGCAGGGGGTGTGCAGGGGGCAGGGGCAAGGGTAGGGGGTGGAGGGAGTGTGTAGGGGGTAGGAAGTGTGCAGTGGAGGGGGTGGATGGGTTGTGTTGGGGTGTGCAGGGGTTGTGCAGGTGTGTGTAGGGGGAAGTTATCTACTTTGATAATTATTAGGGATATAACCTAGATAAGGGCAGAAAATTAGATCATTGATGCTCCATAAAACTTATAAAAACAATGACTTGATGACCATAGTTTGTAGCCTAACCTCAATGACAGTATTGATTATATAAGATGAGAGGAAACGGAAAGGCACAACACAAAACATTCCTTCAGTACATAACATACATACATTCATATTTATTCTAATCACTTTTCTGTCATTTAAACTTTCAATTTAGATATTTCATTATTTATTAGTATGTATTGTTAATTTTAAACATTATTGTATCTACAGATATACATGTTGGATGATTTTGTAGGCGGTGAACTCCTGTATTATTACCTATTATTCACAAATAAAATTCCAGGTAAAGAAAGAGCTATATTTTCTTGAACTATTTTTAGTTTGGTATTCAATATTTTTACATCCATATGTCACAAATAATTATTAAATTCTATACAGAATGTGTAAAAACACGTATAAGGCACAAATGGATCCTTTATGACTGCACATGTTTTACTTTTTTCCTTTTTTAGGGATTTTATATAGTTGAGGCGGATTATGGGGAATTTTTTGGTTTTCTTTTTATTCTATAATATGTTCTAGTTTGCTGCTCTTATCTAGGGGGTGAAAGGTGGGTCAGTAGGGGGGCTGTCCAGGGGGGGTTCAAGGTAAGGAGGGGGGTTGTCCAGGGGGGTGCTATCCAGGGGGGGTGCAAGGTGGGTCAGCAGGGGGGTGTTCAGGGGGGGTGCAAGGCAAGGAGAGGGGGTTGTCCAGGGGGTGCAAGGTGGGTTAGAAGTCGGGGGGATATCCAGGGGGTGTAAGGCATGAAGGGGGTGTTGTCCAAGGGGGTGAAAGGTGGGTTAGCATGGGGGTTGTCTAGGGGGTGTAAGGAAAGGAGGGGGGTGTCCAGTGGGGGTGCAAGGCAAGGAGGGAGGCTATCCATGGGGGGTTCAAGGTGGGTCGGGAAGGGGGGTTGTCCAGGGGGTGCAAGGTGGGGGTGAAAGGTAGGCCAGACGGGGGGCTGTCCAGGGAGTGCAAGGTGGGGGTGCAAGGTGGGTCAGCAGGGGGGCTGTCCAGGGGGGTGCAAGGCAAGGAGGGGGGTTGTACAGGGGGGTGCAAGGCGGGTCAGCATGGGGGTGTTCAAGGGGGTTGCAAGGCAAGAAGGGGGGCTGTCCAAGGGGTGCAAGGTGGGTGAGCAGGGGGGTCTCTAGGGGTGCAAGGCAAGGAGGGGGCTATCTAGGGGGGGTGTAAGGTGGGTCAGTAGGGGGGATATCCAAGGGTGCAAGGTGGGGTTAAAGGTGGGTCATCATGGGGCTTTACATGGGGTGCAAGGTGGGGTTGCAATGTGGTTCAGTAGGGGGATGTCCAGGGGGTGCAAGGCAAGAAGGGGGGGTTGTCCAGGGGGTGCAAGGCAAGGAGAGGGGGGCTTTCCAGGGGGTGCAAGGTGGGTTAGTAGGGGGTGTCCAGGGGGGTTCAAGAAAAGGAGGGGGTTGTCCAAGGGGGTGCAAGGTGGGTCAGCAGGGGGGTGTCCATGGGGTTCAAAGCAAGGAGGGGGGCTATCCAGGGGGGTGCAAGGTGGGTCAGCAGGGGGGTTGTCCGGGGGGGTGCAAGGCAAGGAGGGGGGGATGTCCGGGGGTGAAAGGTGGGTCAGCAGGGGGGTGGGGTGTTAATGGGGTGAAAGGAAATGAGGGGTCTATCCAGGGGAGTGAAAGGTGGGTCAGTAATGGGTGCAAGGTGGGTCAGTAGAGGGTGGGGTGTCCAAGGGGTGCAAGGTAAGGAGGGGGTTGTATAGGGGGGTGCAAGGTGGGTCAGCAGGGGGGAGTGGTGGGGGGGGGGCTACTACCAGGAGCTGTGGGGGTGTTTTTTTATGAAATGGGAAAGGCTTTATACACGGTTTCAAACCGTGTCTATAGGCCCCGTGTGGCTTAATAATCCACCATGATTTCAAACCATGGATATATATATTACCCATATCCATGCCAATACTATCCACAACCCATTGAATCATGTCTATAACCTATAGCCATGGTTTTTAGGCTTATATCCACGGTTTTAATCTGTGCCTATAGCCTAAATTTCCAGTAGTGAGTGTTAGGAGAAGATGACTCTCATATTAGTTTCAATGGATTCTACACTTTTGAGATGGATTAGGGACAGATGGTATGAGGATCTAAAGTGTTTGGCCTTGAGGGAAATCCTTAAATGTGGGGAGTCACCTTCTTATTGGACCATAGGTGTGGATGAGGTCATATATGTCAAGAATCAAGTTTTTGTGCCTACGAGCATATGGGAGGAGCCGATTTGTGAGTTTTATTCCTCAAAGTGGGTGGTACCTTCAGGTGTGAAAAAAAATTACTATAACCTATAATGATAGTTTTGGTGGTCTGGAATGAAAAAGTAGATAGTAGGGTTTGTGACATGATGCTACACTTATCGTCAGGTGAAGACTAAGCATCAACGACCTAGTGTTTTACTACAACCATTAACCATTATGGAATGGAAGTGGGAAGTTGTTACCATTTATTTTTTGGTGGGTCTCCCGAGGACACCTCAAAATAATGACACTATTTGGGTGATTATAGACCATTTGAAAGAGGTAGCACATTTCTTTCCTATACGTGAGACTTACTCAGTGGATTATTTGGGAGAGTTATATGCTTGGGAGATATTCCATTTTCATGGGGCACCCTGGACTATTGTTTCATATGGTGACTCATGCTTTACTTCACACATATGGCATGGATTGCAAAAAAATGCTTGGTATATAGGTTTTATTGAGTACGGATTTCCTCCCATGGACAGATGAGTAGTCAGTGTGTACTATTTAGGTTCTTGAGAATATGTTGTGGGAATGTGTTCTTGGCTTTGGTGGGTATTGGGAAAAGAACCTAGCTTTGGTGGAGTTTTCCTATAATAATAGTTATTAGGATATGATAAAGAAGGCACCATATGTGGCTCTTTATGGTAGTACATGAAGATTACCTCTATGATGGATGGAGGTAGGTGAGTTAGAGTTATTGGAACCGAGTCTCGTGTAGGAGATATCATAGTAGGTTTAGCTGATTCATAATAATATGGATACAGATCAGAGTAGATAGAAGTTGTATGCTGATAGAAATTGATGGACCCTAGAGTTTAAATAGGGCGATCATATATTCCTTTAGGTGTTTCCTAGATTGGGTCACCGCAGGATACAGATACATGTCAAGTTGGAATCTAGGTTTGTTGGACTGTTAGAGGTTGTGGAGAGAATCGGGCTGTTGGTGTAATGATTGGATCTTTAATAGAGATACAGTGTTATGCATGATGTTTTCCATGTTTCACAACTTCAGCGATATCACCCCAAACCTTATCATGTGATCAATGTGAATGATGTTGAGATTGAGATATATGCATCCTTTGAGGAGCATCTGATATGTGTGTTGGATTACAGCAAGAAAGTGTTATTGAGAAAGTCTATGATGATAGTTTGTGTATTGTGGAAACATGGTTGTGTTTAGAAGGAAACTTGGGAGATATAAGAATATATGAGTTCTCAAAGGCCACATATTTTTTACTCGAAATCTTAGAGATACTTGGGAGTACATATTGAGGATGATCTATTATAAGGTGGGGAGATTGTAAAACCCTAGCCTTTGTGGAGATGTATTTAGCTCATTTACAGGTATTCTTTTACCTTTTGTTGAGTAATTTTCATTTAGTTTTTAACTTGGGGTGTTTTTGGGTGAAAATTTGAGAAAAATGGAAGAAAAAGGGTAATACACGATTGGCACATGGTTTTCCCTAACCATGCGCCTTAGCCCAGAAAACCATAAAACCCAGTACAAAGAGGGTTTTCAAGGCTGGTGCACAGTCTATAAAACCATGTGCCCTAAAAGTATAAACCATAAAACCCCATAAAATAGGCACACAATTAAGATGCATGGTCTGACAAACCGTGTACCCCTACTCAACAAACAGTGTGTGGGTTTTTAATTAGCCCGAAAATTAGATTTTTAATTACCTAGACTTCCATATTAACATAAAATCAACCCCCACTCATCCCCTAATGTATTTTCATTATTTTGGATCCTCCTAAATAGATTTCAAGCCATTCTGGTCTTTATTATTCACGATCTGAAGCTCATATTGAAGATCTGCATCCCTCCCAGTAAGAGGAACTCATCCCATGTGGTTTCCTTTCTCTTTCCCATTCTTATCCCATCCATTAAAGGATTTTCCTTCCCTATTTTTGGTTGTATATATATCTAGTATTGTGGATATAGATCTAGAAATGTGTGATCTTGATTTTCCAATCTTGATTTGTGGTTTAAGATCCATATCTCATTCTACGTTGTTTTCCATTCAAATTGGTGGTTTCCATTGGGCAATTTCTCATCAAATAATTGAGATAGGTGGTATATTATTCAAATCCTATAGTCATGATTTCAATTATATGTATTTAATTATAGAATTTAAAGGTTTCATTTAGTAATAGGGTTTCCTAATTGAATTAATTAATTTGGTGTGATTAATTTATGGTTTGTGAATCAAGAATAATTAATTGTTGAATTAATTATTATAATATTAAAATAGTAGGATTTGAGGAATAATTGATATTTATTGAATTGATATAATTAATTTTTAAATTAATTATAGAGTAATTAAATTGTTGAATAGGGGAAATTAATTGTTGTATTAATTATGGGGATATTTAATTGTTTAAAACTTGTTTATTTATAACACACGCAAGGAAACAAATGTGCCTGGGGACTCGACCCTGCGATGCACACCACAAACCCCTCCCACCCCAACCACCATGCTTGGCCATGGGGGGAGGGATATTAAATTTTTGAATTGGGATAATTAATTATTGAATTGATTGTTTTTATATTGGGAATGAGATGATTAATTAATTGTTGAATTAATTACTAGGGTTGGGATGATTAATTAATTGTTGAGTTAATTAATGGTATTGATATGATTAATTAATTGTTGAGTTAATTAATGAAATTGAGATGATTAATTTATTATTGAGTTAATTAATGGGATTGAGATGATTAATTGATTTTTGGGATAATTAATGGGATTGGGATGATTAATTAATTGTTGAGTTAATTAATGGGATTTAGATGAATAATTAATAGTTGAGTTAATTAATGGGATTGAGATGATTAATTATTTGTTGAGTTAATTAATGGGATTTAGATGATTAGTTAATAGATGAGTTAATTAATGGGATTGAGGTGATTAATTAATTATTTAATTAAATAATAGAATTATATTGAAATGATGAATGGTAGAAATGAAATTCATATGTGATATTTAAATGATGAATGTTAATAATGGTATTCATATGTGATATTGAAATGATGAATGGTAACAATGGAATTCATATGTGATATTGAGATGATTAATGGTAATAATATAATTCATATGTGATATTGAGATGATGAATGGTAACAATGGAATTTATATGTGATATTAAGATGATGAATGTTAACAATGTAATTCATTTGTGATATTGAGATGTGGAATGGTAACTATGGAATTTAGATATATGATATCCCTTGGGGATAGTTCAAACTCTGACAAGGGCTGAGTAGGTATAGAGAGTTCAGGTGTCCTTGGGGACTCGGGGTTTTATGTGGTTAAATAAAAACCATACATATGTGTTCCACAAAAATATAAAGCATTCATCATAACATAACCCAAGGAATAAAATGGGTTTCTTAAACATCATTCCATAATAACATAATCCATGTAAAACAAATGGATTTCATAAATTTAATTCCACCATAAACATAATCAACCATAAGAATAATAGGGATATTATACTTGAAAAATATCCTTAATATTAGATGGAAAATAATTTTGATAAAACACTTGAAATTAATTCTTGAGTAAAATATTATTTCTTCTTTAAAAACATTTTCTTTTCTCAAAATACCATGAAATTTTAAAAGAAAATGATTTAATTAAAAATAAACTTGAAATTGTATAAATTAAGCTTCATGGAAATAAGGAATTATGAAATCATAAAAATCCATTCATGCCGTATAAGTTAAAAAAACATTCTCCTAGTACTTTTTTCAGAAAAGTCAAAAAAGTACCTCATATTGAATAAAAACAAAATATTCCTTTCAAACCGTTTAGTACAAATTCACCAATAGGTAAAATTGACTTTAAAAAATTATAGAAAAATATAAAGAGTATTACATATTTTGGGAATATTGATGTGTATGATAAATATACCCTAGTAAATACTTACGAATAAACAATCTTAGATAATAATGAGATTGCAAAATTATCCCTTACCTTAGGTCCGCTATCCTCTGTATGTATCTGAACCTCCTGTATAATGATTTAAATTATTTCAATGACTTATTACAAAATTATAGTCATTTTTATGATATCATATATTATCATATTATTATCCATTTGGTAATAATATCTCATCATTACTCGTTATTCGGGTATAAACTGCTTTATTTTCTTATGCATATTTTGATGAATAAGTTTTGGTTATCCTTATTAGGTAATATTTATATCATTATAAATGATATTAACATAATAAATATCATATTTATTTATTCCTTACATTTATATAATCATTATTTAATTCATATCATGTAGAATGAATCGCATCTCATCATGGAGATGGTAGATCGTACGTACGCACGAGCGATGATATCATTCCTTTAATAATGAAATGGTATCAAAGTAGATGGTATATATATTGTTCCAGAATCAATATAATGTTATGATAATAATTTATAGTTATTATTTCTATCATTATATACATCCAAGTATGATGGTGGTGAAAAAAAGATTACACCACGGTGTAGAGATAGTAAGTTGTATGTACACACGCACGGTGATTTCATTTTTCATAGGATGGATAGGAAGTGGAATATGGTTATTTCATAATCATAATAACATCTAATTATATAGTTTATATTGTATTTATTACTTTATAATGTAAATAACAATGTAATAGGAAGTAAAATAAGAAATTATCTTGAGAGAGTCAGTAAAGGAGATTACCTCTTCTTCAGCGAGATCCCTTTAGATCTCCTCTTAATGGCACTACAGTTGGTCTTTTGAGAAAACCAGAACCTCTAAGATGTAACTAGGGAAGTTTATAAGGGAAATTGGTTGGGTATGGTCGAGCTTTAAGGATCAATGATTTGTTAAGAAATGAGGGAGGAGGTTCCCTTTTATAATTGAGGTTGGGGGAACCTTTGGAATTTTCAAAAATATTAATTTATAATAAATTCAAAACACATAAAAAAACCTCAAAAATGTCCTAATTTCAAAGATTAGATGATATAAGTTTGAATCTCATAAACCAATAAACTTTAGACAATTTTTTATATCCATTTAAACCTTATCATTTTAATTTATCACTTAGTTATTCTATTTCATTTTAACTAGGGTAACAAATATTTCAATATTAAAAGGGTAAAATATTTACTTATTTGATGTCAATTAGATCGTAAATAAATAATTTAGAACATTTTAAACCATATAATAATTATTATATATTTTTTAAAATGTTTTATGATTTTTAAATAATTTATTAAAACATTATTTTGAAAAAATATCAATTATGTCAATTTTGACACTATTCATTTCTTGGATTTTTAAAAATATCAAGAAAAGAGTTTATCCTTAAAAAAATATTTTATTAGATTCCTATGGAGTCAAGTTAATCTAGAAAAAAAATTATATAATAATTATTCCAAATTTTATTTATTTTAATGTTTTTAATAACATTAATTTGATATTTTCATTAATAAAATAATTACAACATCAGTTTTGTGTAATTATTTAATACTATTATTTGTTAAATAAAAATTAAAAATAAAATACTATTATGAAGATAAATATAATATATTTCAGAATAATACTTTTAGTTCAATATATATTCTATAAAATCCATCATTAAAAATGTTATACTTATTAAAACATGAACATGACAAGTTTAACATCGCTTTAAATAAAATAATATAAGTGTTATAATCTATTTTATACAGACTTCTGCTAAGGGTGGAAAAATTATTGAGCCTGTTTTGCATATACAGACTGCTGCCAAGGGTGGAAAATTATTGAGGCTATTGAGGATGTACAGACTTCTGCCGAAAGTAAACGGTTTGAGATTACTGAGGATGTAGAGACTACTGCTGGGGATGTATAGAAATTGTTGAGGCTGCTGGGGATATACAGACTACTGCTGATGGTGGAGAAAATTGTTAAGGCTATTGGGGATGTACAGACTGCTGCCGAGGGTGGAGAAATTATTGAGGTTGCTGGGGATTTACAAACTGGTGCCGAGGGTAGAGAAATTGTTGAGGGTGTTGGGGATGTATGCACTGCTGCCGAGGGTGGAGAAAATGTTGAGGCTGGTGGGGATGTACAGACTGCTACCGAGGGTGGAAAAATTGTTGAGGCTGGTGGGGATGTACAGACTGCTGCTGAGGGTGGAGAAATTGTTGAGGCTGTTTGGGATGTACAGACTGCTGCCGAGGGTGGAGAAATTGTTGAGCCTGCTGAGGATGTACAGACTGCTGCCGAGGGTGGAGAAATTGTTGAGGTTGTTGGGGATGTACAGATTGTGGCCGAGGGTGGATAAATTGTTGAGGGTGTAGTGACTGTTGAGGATGTTGCTGCCCACCCCGGATTCTTCATTTTTAGATATAAAAAAATTGAACAACCTATGACCACCCTATTGTATATTAACTCTGCTACAGATCTTATTAATTGTGGAGTTAAGATAAAAAAGTGCGACTCGAGCTGATGATGTAGAGACTACTGCCAGGGATGTAGAGAAATTGTTGAGGCTGGTGGGGATGTACAGACTGCTGCTGAGGGTGGAGAAATTGTTGAGGCTGCTAGGAATGTAGAGACTGTTGGCGAGGGTGGAAAAATTGTTGAGGATGTTGGGGATGTACAGACTCCTGCCGAGGGTGGAGAAATTATTGAGGCTCTTGGGGATGTACAGACTGCTGCCGAGGGTGAAGAAATTTTTGAGGCTGTTGGGGATGTACAGACTGCTGTCGAGGGTGGATAAATTGTTGAGTCTCTTGGGGATGTACAGACTGCTGCCGAGAGTACACAGCTTGAGATTGCTGAGAATGTAGAGACTACTGCTGGGGATGTAGAGAAATTGTTCAGGCTTCTGGAGATGTACAAACTACTGCCAAGGGTGGAGAAATTGTTGACGCTACTGGGGATGTAAAGACTGCTGCCGAGGGTGGAGAAATTGTTGAGGCTCCGGGGGATGTACAGACTGCTACTGAGGGTGGAGAAATTGTTGAGGCTGTTAGGGATCTATAGACTACTGTCAAGGGTGGAGAAATTGTTGAGGCTGTTGGGGATGTACAGACTACTGCCAAAGGTGGAGAAATTGTTGAGGCTTTTGAGGATGTATAGACTCCTGTCGAGGGTGGAGAAATTGTTGAGGGTGTAGTGACTGTTGAGGATGAAGCTGCCCACCCCAGATTCTTTGTTTTTAGATAAAAAAATTGAACAATCTATGACCACCATGTTGCATATTCGTTCTACTACAGATCTTATTAAGTGTGTAGTTAAGATAAAAAAGAGTGACTCGAGCTGAGGATGTAGAGACTATTGCTGGGAATGTAGAGAAATTGTTGAGGCGGCTGGGGGTGTACAGACTGCTGTTGAGGGTGGAGAAAAATTGTTGAGGCTGCTGGGAATGTACAGACTGCTAGCGAGGTTGGAGAAGTTGTTGAGGCTGTTGGAGATGTACAGACTACTGCGAAGGGTGGAGAAATTGTTGAGGTTCTTCGGGATGTACAGACTGCTGTCGAGGGTAGAGAAATTATTGAGGTTGTTGGTGATGTACAGACTGCTACCGAGGGTGGAGAAATTGTTGAGGCTATTGGTGATGTACAGACTGCTGGCGAGAGTACACGACTTGAGATTTTTGAGGATATAGAGACTGTTGTTGGGGATGTAAAAAATTGTTTATGCTACTGGGGATGTACAGACTGCTGTCGAGGGTGGAGAAATCGTTGAGGTTGCTGGGTATGTACAGACTCCTAGCGAGGGTGGAGAAATTTTTGGGGCTACTGGGGATGTACACACTGCTGCCGAGGGTGGAGAAATTTTTGAGGCTCCTGGGGATGTATAGACTGCTGCCGAGGGTGGAGAAATTGTTGAGACTATTGGCGATTTACAGACTGCTACCGAGGTTGGAAAAATTGTTCAGGCTACTGGGGATGTACAAACTACTGCTGAGGGTGGAGAAATTGTTGACGGTGTTGGGAATGTACAGACTACTGCCAAGGGTGGAAAATTATTGAGGTTGGTGGGGATTTAAAGACTGCTGTTGAGGGCGAATAAATTATTGAGACTGCTTGGGATATAAAGACTACTACCGAGGGTGGAGAAATTGTTGAGGCTACTGGGTATGTACAGACTGCTGTCGGGGGTGGAGAAAATGTTGAGGCTATTGGGGATGTATAGACTGCTGCTAAGGGTGGAGGAATTGTTGAGGGTATAACGACTGTTGAGGATGCAATTGTGCACCCCGGATTCTTTGTTTTTAGATACACAAAATTGAACAACATATGACCACCATGTTGCATATTCGCTCTACTACAGATCTTATTAACTGTGGAGTTATGATAAAAAAAAGCGACTTGAGCTGAGGATGTAGAGACTGCTGCTGGGGATGTAGAGAAATTGTTGAGGCTGCTGGGGATGTACAGACTACTTTCGAGGGTGGAGAAATTGTTGAGGCTGCTGGGGATGTACAGACTGTTGCCGAGGGTGGAGAAATTTTTGAGGCCGCTGGGGATGTACAGACTATTCCCGAGGGTGGAGAAATTGTTGAGGCTATTGGGAATGTACAGACTGCTACCGAGAGTGGAGAAATTATTGAGGGTGCAGTGACTATTGAGAATGCAGATGCCCGCTCTGGATTCTTTGTTTTTAGATACAAAAAAATTGAACAACCTATGACCACCATGTTGCATATTTTCTCTACAACAGATCTTATTAAGTGCGGAGTTAAGATAAAAAAAGCGACTCAAGCTAATTATGTAGAGACTGCTGTTGGGGATATAGAGAAATTGTTGAGGCTGCTGGGGATGTACAGACTGCTGGTGAGAGTGGATAAATTGTTGAGGCTGTTGGGGATGTACCGACTACTACCGAGGGTGGAGAAATTATTGAGGCTAATGGGGATATGCAGACTGGTGCTGAGGGTGGAGAAATTGTTGAGGCTGCTGGGGATGTACAGACTACTACCGATGGTGGAGATATTGTTAAGGCTGTTGGGAATGTACAGAGTGCTGCTGAGGGTAGAGAAATTGTTGAGCCTACTGGAGATGTACAGACTGCTGTTGAGGGTGGAGAAATTGTTAAGGCTGTTGGGGATGTACAGACTTCTGCCGAGGGTGGAGAAATTGTTGAGTGTGTAGCGACTGTTGAGGATCCAGCTACCCACTCGGATTCTTTGTTTTTAGATACAAAAAAATTGAACAACCTATGACCACCATGTTGCATATTTGCTCTGCTACAGATCTTATTAAGTGTGGAGTTAGGATAAAAAAGAGCGAATCGATCTGAATATGTAGATACTGCTGCCGGGGATATAGAGAAATTGTTGAGGCTGCTGGGGATGTCTAGACTGCTAGCGAGGGTCGAGAAATTGTTGAGACTACTAGCGATGTATAGACTTTTGCCGAAAGTGGAGAAATTGTTGAAGTTGTTGGGTATGTATAGACTGGTGCCGATGGTGGAGAAATTGTTGAGGTTGTTGGGGACGTACAGACTGCTGTCGAGGGTGTAGAAATTGTTGTGGCTGTTGGGGATGTACAGACTGCTGCCGAGATTACACGGCTTGAGATTACTGAGGTTGTAGAGAATGCTACTGGGGATGTAGAAAAATTTTTAGGCTGCTAGGGATGTATAGACTTCTATCGAGGGTGGAAAAATTGTTGAGCCTGTTGGGGATGTAGAGACTACTACCGAGGGTGGAGAAATTGTTGAGGCTGCTGGGGATGTACAGACTGCTGCCAAGGGTGGAGAAATTGTTGAGGATGCTGCGGATGTACAGACTGTTGCCGAGGGTGGAGAAATTTTTTAGGCTGCTGGGAATTTACACACTACTGGCGAGGGTAGAGAAATCGTTGAGACTGTTGGGGATGTACAGAGTGCTACCGATGGTAGAGAAATTGTTGAGGGTGCAGCGACTGTTGAAGATGCAGATGCCCGCCTCAGATTCTTTGTTTTTAGATACAAAAAAATTGAACAATCTATGACCACCATGTTGCATATTTTCTCTGCTACAGATTTTATTAAGTGTGGAGTTAAGTTAAAAAAAGAGCGACTCGAGCTGAGGATATAGAGACTGCTGTTGGAGATGTAGAGAAATTGTTGAGACTATTGGGGATGTACAGACTACTTCCAAGGGTGGAGAAATTGTTGAGGCTACTGGGGATGTACAGATTGCTGGCATGGGTGGAGAAATTTTTGAGTCTGCTGGGGATGTATAGACTACTTCGAGGGTGGAGAAATTGTTGTGGTTGTTGGGGATGTACAGACTCCTGTCGAAACTACATGGCTTGAGATTGCTGAGGATGTAGAGACTGCTGCCGAGGGTGGAGAAATTATTGAGGTTTTTGAGAATGTACAGACTGCTGTTGAGAGTACACGGCTTGAGATTACTGAGAATGTAGAGACTGTTGCTGGGGATGTAGAGAAATTTTTGAAGCTGCTGGAGATGTACAGACTGATGCCGAGGGTGGAAAATTGTTGACGGTGCTGGGGATGTACAAACTGCTGCCGATGGTGGAGAAATTATTGAGGCTACTGGGGATGTACAGACTGCTGATGAGGGTGGACAATTTGTTGAGACTGTTGGAGATATACAAAATGCTGACGAGGGTGGAGAAATTTTTGAGGTTGCTGGGGATGTACACACTACTATCGAGCGTGGAGAAATTATTGAGCCTGTTGGGGATGTACAGACTCCTGTCGAGGGTGGAGAAATTGTTGAGGGTGCAGCGACTATTGAGGATGCAGATGCCCGCTCCAAATTCTTTGTTTTTAGTTACAAAAAAAATTGAACAACTTATGACCACCATGTTGCATATTCGCTCTGCTATAGATATTATTAAGTGTGGAGTTAAGATAAAAAAGAGAGACTCGAGCTGAGAATGTAGAGACTGTTGTTGGAGATATAGAGAAATTATTGAGGCTGCTGGAGATGTACAGACTACTGTCGAGGGTGGAAAAATTGTTGAGGCTGCTGGAGATGTACAGACTACTGCCGAGGGTGGAGAAAATTTTGAGGGTGCTGAGGATGTACAGACTGCTGCCGAGGATGGAGAAATTGTTGAGGTTATTGAAGATGTGCAGACTACTGCTGAGATTACAAGGCTTGAGATTACTGAGAGTGTAGAGACTACTGCTGGTGATGTAGAGAAATTGTTGAGGCTGTTGAGGATATAGAGACTGCTGCAGATGGTGGAGAAATTGTTGAGCTGTTGGGGATGTACAGACTGCTGCCGAGGGTGGATAAATTGTTGAGGCTGCTGAGCTTGTACAGAATGCTGTCGTGGGTGGAGAAATTGTTGAGGCTGCTGGGGATGTACAGACTTCTGCAGAGGGTGGAGAAATTGTGGAGCTTGTTGGAGATGTACAGACTGCTACCGAGGGTGGAGAAATTCTTGAGGGTGCAGCGACTGTTGAGGATGCAGCAACCCGCCCCAGATTATTGGTTTTTAGATACAAAAAAGTTAAACAACCTATGACCATCTTGTTGCATATTCGCTCTGCTACAGATCTTATTAAGTGTGGAGTTAAGATAAAAAAAGAGCGACTCGAGTTGAGGATGTAGAGACTGCTGTCGGGGATATAGAGAAATTTTTAAGGCTGCTGGGGATGTACAGAATCTTACCAAGGGTGGAAAATTGTTGAGGCTGCTGGGTATGTACAGACTACTGGCTTGGGTGACAAAATTGTTGAGGCTGTTGGGAATGTACAGACTGCTGCCGAGGGTAAAGAAATTGTTGAGGCTGCTGGAGATGTACACACTGCAGCCGAGGGTGGAGAAATTGTTGAGGGCGCAGCGAATGTTGAGGATGCAGCTGCCCGTCCTAGATTCTTTGTTTTTTAGATACAAAAAAAATGAACATATGACCACCATGTTTCATATTCACTCTGCTTCAGATCTTATTAAGTGTGGAGTTAAGTTAAAAATGAGCGACTCGAGCTGAGGATGTAGTGACTCCGGCTGGGGATGTAGAGAAATTGTTGAGGCTGCTGGAGATGTACAGACTATCCCTGAGGGTGGAGATATTGTTGAGGCTGGTGGGGATGTACAGACTGCTATCGATGGTGGAGAAATTGTTTAGGCTGCTGGAGATGTACAGACAGCTGGAGAGGGTGGAGAAATTGTTGAAGCTGTTGGGTATGTACTGACTACTGCCGAAAGTGAAGAAATTGTTGAGGCTGTTAAGGATGTAAAGACTTCTGCCGAGGGTGGAGAAATTGTTCAGGGTGTTGGGAATATACAAACTGCTACCGAGAGTACACGGCTTGAGATTGCTGAGGATGTAGAGACAGCTGCTGAGGATGTAGAGAAATTGTTTAGGCTGCTGGGGATGTACAGACTGCTGTCGCGGGTGGAGAAATTTTTGAAGGTGGTGGGGATGTATAGACTACTACCGAGTGTAGAGAAATTGTTGAGGGTGCTGGGGATGTACAGACTAATGTCGAGTGTGGAGAAATTGTTGATCCTGTTGGGGATTTACAGACTACTGTCGAAGTTGGAGAAATTGTTGAGGGTGTTGGGTATGTACAGATTGCTGTCGAGGGTGGATAAATTTTTGAGGCTATTGGGGATGTATAGACTGCTCCCAAGAGTGGAGAAATTGTTGAGGCTGGTGGGGATGTACAGACTGATGCCGAAGGTGGAGAAATTGTGGAGGTTGTTTGGGATGTACAGACTGCTGCCGAGGGTGGGGAAATTTTCGAAGCTGCTGGCGATTTATAGACTTCTGTTGAGGGTGGAAAAAAAATTTAAGGCTGCAGCGACTGTTGAGGATCCAGCTGCCCGCCCTGGATTCTTTGTTTTTAGATACAAAAAATTGAACAACCTATAACCACCATGTTGCATATTTGTTCTACTACAGATCCTATTAAGTGTAGAGTTAAGATTAAAAAAAGAAACTTGAGTTGAGGATGTAGAGACTCCTGCTAGGGATGTAGAAAAATTGTTGAGCCTGCTAGGGATGTACAAGCTACTGTCAAGGGTGGAGAAATTGTTGAGGCTGTTGGGGATGTACAGACTGCTGCTGAGGGTGGAGAAATTTTTATGGCTACTGGGGATGTACAGATTACTGCCGAGGGTGGAGAAATTGTTGAGTCTGTTGGGGATGTACATACTGCTCTTGAGGGTAGAAAAATTGTTGAGGTTGTGAGGGATGTACAGACTGCTGCCGAGAGTACACAGCTTGAGATTGTTGAGGATGTAGAAATTGTTGTTGGGTATGTCGAGAAATTATTGAGGCTGCTGGGGATGTACAGACTACTGTCGAGGGTGGAGAAATTGTTGAGGCTATTGGGGATGTAAAGACTGCTGTCGAGGGTGGACAAATTGTTGAGGCTACTGGAGATATACAGACTCCTGACGAGGGTGGAGAAATTTTTAAGGCTGCAGCGACTGTTGAGTATTCAGCTGCCCGTCCCGGATTCTTTGTTTTTAGATACAAAAAATTGAACAACATATGACCAACATGTGGCATATTCGCTCTGCTACAGATCTTATTAATTGTGGAGTTAAGATAAAAAAATCGACTCGAGTTGAGGATGTAGAGACTGCTGTTGTGGATTTAGAGAATTTGTTGAGGCTTTTGGGGATGTACAGGCTGATGCTGAGGGTGGAAAAATTATTGAGGCTGTAGGGGATGTACAAACTGCTGCCAAGGGTGGAGAAATTTTTATGACTATTGATGATTACAGACTGCTGCCGAGTGTTGAGAAATTGTTGAGACTGTTGGAGATGTATAAACTGCTACCGAGGGTGGAGAAATTGTTGAGGCTGTTGGGGATGTACAGACTGCTGCCGAGAGTACACGACTTGAGATTGCTGAGGATATAGAAACTACTGCTGGGGATGTAGAGAAATTGTTGAGGCTGCTGAGGATGTACAGACTACTTCCACGGGTGGACAAATTGTTGAGGATGCTGAGGATTTACAGACTACTGCCAAAGGTGGAGAAATTGTTGAGGCTGCTGGGGATGTACAGACAGCTGCCGAGCTGTTGATGGTGGAAAAATTCTTGAGGCTGGTGGGGATGTACAGACTGCTGCGGTGCGTGGAGAAATTGTTGAGGCTGTTGGGAATGTACAGACTGCTGCCGAGAGTGAATAAATTGTTGAGGCTATTTGGGATCTGCAGACTGCTGTCGTGGTTGTAGAAATTGTTGAGGGTGCAGCGAATTTTGAGGATGCTTCTGCCTGCCCCGGATTCTTTGTTTTTAGATACAAAAAAATTGAACAACATATGACCACCATGTTGTATATCCGCTCTGCTACACTTATTAGTTGTGGAGTTAATATAAAAAAATATGACTCAAGCTGATAATGTAGAGGCTACTGCCGGGGATGTAGAGAAATTGTTGAGGCTGTTGGGGATGTACAGACTACTGCTGAGGGTGGAGAAATTATTGAGGCTTGGGGGGATTCAGAGACTGCTGGCGAGGGTGGTGAAATTGGTGAAGTTGTTGGGTATGTAGAGACTCCTACCGAGGGTGGAGAAATTATTGGAGCTACTAAGGATGTACAAACTGCTGCCGATGGTGGGAAAATTGTTGAGGTTGTTGGGGATGTACAGACTGCTGCTGAGGGCGGCGAAATTGTTGAGGCTATTGGGGATGTACGGACTGTTGTCGAGAGTACATGGCTTGAGATTGCTGAGGATTTAGAGACTGCTGCTGGGGATGTAAAGAAATTATTGATACTGTTGGGGATGTACAGTCTAATACCGAGGGTGGAGAAATTGTTGACACTACTGGAGATGTACAGACTGCTGCTGAGGGTGGAAAATTGTTGAGGCTTCTAGGGATGTACAGACTGTTACTAAGGGTGGAAAATTGTTGAGGCTCCTGTGGATGTACAGATTGCTTCCGAGGGTGGAGAAATTGTTGAGACTGCTGGAGATGTATAAACTGTTGCCGATTGTGGAGAAATTGTCGAGGTTGTTGGGGATGTCCAGACTGCTGTCGAGGGTGGAGAAATTGTTGAGGCTTTTGGATATGTACGGACTCCTGCCGAGGGTGGATAAATTGTTGAGGGTGTAGTGACTATTGAGGATGCAGCTGCCCGCCCTAGATTGTTTGTTTTTAGATACAAAAAAATTGAACAACCTTTGACAATCATGTTGTATATTCGTTCTGCTACAGATCTTATTAAGTGTGGAGTTAAGATAGAAAGAGTGACTTGAGCTGAGGATGTAAAAATTGTTGCTGGAGATGTAGAGAAATTGTTGAGGCAGTTGGAGATGTATAGACAGCTGCTGAGGGTGGACAAATTGTTGAGGCTGCTGGAAATGTACATACTGCTAACAAGGGTGGAGAAATTGTTGAGGCTGCTGGAGATATATACACTGCTATCGAGAGTGGGGAAATTGTTGAGTCTGTTGAAGATGTACAGACTGCTGCCGAGAGTAGAGAAATTGTTGAGGTTGTTGGGGATGTACAGACTGCTCCCGATGGTGGAGAATTGTGGAGCCTGGTGGGGATGTACAGACTATTGTCGAGAATACACGGTTTGAGATTTCTGGAGATTTACAGACTGCTACCGAGACTGGAGAAATTTTTGAGGCTGTTGTGGATGTTCAGACTGCTGCCGAGGGTGGAGAAATTGTTGAGGTTGCTGGGGATGTATATACTGTTGCTGAGGGTGGAGAAATTGTTGAGGCTTCTGGAGATTTACAGACTGCTGCCGAGGGTGGAGAAATTGTTGAGGATGCTGGGTATATACATACTACTATCGAGGGTAGAGAAATTGTTGAGGCTAGTGGGAATATACAGACTACTACCAAGGGTGGAGAAATTGTTGAGGGTGCAGCGACTGTTGAAGATACAGATGTCTACCCTAGATTCTTTGTTTTTAGATACAAAAAAATTGAACAACCTATGACTACCATGTTGCATATTTACTCTGCTACATATCTTATTAAGTGTGGAGTTAAGATAAAAAAGAACGAATCAAGTTGAGGATGTAGAGACTGCTTCCGGAGATGTAGAAAAATTCTTGAGGCTGTTGGGGATGTACAGACTGCTGTCAAGGTTGGAGAAATTGTTGAGGCTGCTGGGTATGTACAGACTGCTGCCGAGGGTGGAGAAATTTTTGAGGCAGCTGAGGATGTACAGACTGCTGCCGAGGGTGGAGAAATTTTTGAGGCAGCTGAGGATGTACAGACTGCTGCCGAGGGTGGAGAAATTATTGAGTCTGTTGGGGATGTACAGACTGCTGCCAAGAGTACACGACTTGAGATTCCTGAGGATGTAGAGTCAGCTACTGGAAATGTAGAGAAAATTGTTGAGGCTCCTGGGGATGTACAGACTAATGCCAATGGTGGAAAAATTGTTGAGGCTGCTGGGGATGTACTGACTGCTGTCGATGGTGGAGAAACTATTGAGCGTATAGCGACTGATGAGAATGCAGCTGGCCGCCTAGGATTCTTTTTTTTAGATACAAAAAAAATGAACAACCTATGACCACCATGTTAAATATTCGCTCTCCTACAGATCTTATTAAGTGTGGAGTTAAGATAAAAAAGAACGACTCGAGCTGATGATGTAGAGAATGCTGCTGGAGATGTAGAGAAATTGTTGAGGCTGCTGGGGATGTACAGACTGCTGCCGAGGGTGGAGAAATTTTTGAGGCTGTTGGGGATGTATAGACTACTACCGAGTGTGGAGAAGTTGTTGAGGTTATAGTGACTGGTGAGGATGTAGATGCCCACCTTGGATTCTCTGTTTTTAGATACAGAAAAAATTGAACAACCTATGACCACCATGTTGCATATTCGCTCTGCTATAGATCTTATTAAGCTGAGAGTTAAGATAAAAAAGAGCGACCTGAGCTGATGATGTAGAGAATGCTGCTGGGGATGTAGAGAAATTGTTGAGCCTGCTGGAAATGTACAGACTACTGCTGAGGGTGGATAAATTGTTGAGGCTGCGGAGAATGTACAGACTACTGCCAAGGGTGGAGAAATTATTGAGCCTTTTGGGGATGTACAGACTGTTACTGAGAGAACACGGCTTGAGATTGCTGAGGATGTAAAGACTGTTGTTGGGGATGTAGAGAAATTGTTGAGGCTGCTCGGGATGTAGAGACTGCTGCCGAGGGTGGAGAAATTGTTGAACATTCTGGTGATGTACAGACAGCTGTCGAGGGTGGAGAAATTATTGAGGCTGCTGGGGATGTACAGACTCCTGCCGAGGGTGAAGAAATTGTTGAGGTTGTTTGAGACGTACAAAATGCTACCGAAGATGGAAAAATTGTTGAGGCTGCTGGGGATGTACAGACAGCTGCCGAGGGTGGAGAAATTATTAAGGCTACTTGGGATGTACAGACTACTGCGGAGGGTGGAGAAATTATTGAGACTACTGAGGATGTATAGACTATTGCGGACGGTGGACAAATTGTTGAGGCTTCTTGGGATGTACAGACTGCTACCGAGGGTGGATAAATTGTTGAGTCGACTGGGGATATACATACTGCTTCCGAGGATGGAGAAATTGTTAAGGTTGCTGAGACATACAGACTACTGCTAAAAATATAGAGAAATTGTTGAGGCTGCTAGGGATGTACAGACTCCTGCCGAGGGTGAAGAAATTGTTAAGGCTGCTGATGATGTAGTGACTGCTTCCGAGGGTGGAGAAATTATTGAGGTTGCTTGGGATGTACAGACTGATGTCGAGGGTGGAGAAATTGTTGAGGTGGCTGGGGATGTACAGACTCCTGCCGAGGCTAGAGAAATTGTTGAGGTTGCTGGGGATGTACAGACTGCTGCTGAGGTTGCAAAAATTGTTGAGGCTGTTGGGGATGTATAGACTGCTGCCGAGGTTGGAGAAATTGTTGAGGCTCTCGCGATATACAAACTGTTGCCGAGGGTGGAGAAATTTTTGAGACTGCTAGGGATGTACACACTACTGCCGAGGGTGGAGAAATTGTTGAGGGTGCAACGACTGTTGAGGATGCAGATGCCCACCCCAAATTCTTTATTTTTAGATACAAAAAATTAAACAACCTATGACCACCATGTTGCATATTTGCTCTGCTATAGATCTTATTAAGTGTGGAGTTAATATAAAAAAGTGTGACTCGATCTGAGGATGTAGAGACTGTTGTTGGGGATGTAGAGTAATTGTTGAGGCTTGTGGGGATGTACTGACTGCTGTCGGGGGTGGAGAAATTTTTGAGGCTGCTGGGGATGTACAGACTGCTGCCTAGGGTGGAGAAACTATTGAGACTGTTGGGGATGTACATACTAATGCCGAGAGTACATGGCTTGAGATTACTGAGGATGTAGAGACTGTTGTTGGGGATGTAGAGAAATTCTTGAGGCTGCTTGGAAAGTATAGACTACTGCCAAGGGTGGAGAAATTATTGAGGTTGCTGGGGATTTACAGACTCCTACCGAGGGTGGAAAAATTGCTGAGGTTGTTCGGGATGTACAGACTACTGCCGAGGGTGGAAATTTTTTTGTGCTTGTTAGGGATGTACAGACTGCTGTCAATGGTGGAGAAATTGTTGAGGGTGCAGCGACTGTTGAGGATGCAGCTGCCCGCCCTAGATTCTTTGTTTTTAGATACAAAAAAATTGAACCTATGACCACCATGTTGCATATTTGCCCTGCTACAGATCTTATTAAGTGTGGAGTTAAGATAAAAAAGAGAGACTCAAGCTGAGTGTGTAGAGACTGCTGTTGGGAAGGTAGAGAAATTGTTGGGGCTGCTGGAGATGTACAAACTGCTACCGAGAGTGGAAAAATTGTTGAGGTTGTTGAGGATGTACAGACTGTTGTCGATGGTGGAGAAATTGTTTAGGCTACTGAAGATGTACAGACTGCTGGTGAGGGTGGAGAAATTGTTGAGGTTGTTGGGAATGTACAGACTGCTGCCGAGGATGTAGAAATTGTTGAGGCTGTTGGGGATGTACAGACTCCTACCCAGGGTGGAGAAATTGTTGAGGCTGTTGGAGATGTACAGACCGCTGCTGAGAGTACACGGTTTAGATTGTTGAGGATGTAGGGACTGCTGCTGGGGATGTAAAGAAATTTTTGAGGCTGTTGGGGATGTACAGACTACTGCCAAGGGTGGAGAAAATGTTGAGGTTGATAGGGATGTACAGACTACTGCCGAGGGTGGAGAAATTGTTGAGGGTTCTGGGGATCTACAAACTACTTCGAGGGTGGCGATATTGTTGAGATTGTTGTAGATTTACAGACTGCTGCTGAGGTTGGAGAAATTGTTGAGGCTGTTGGGTATGTACAGAGTGCTGTTGAGGGTGGAAAAACTCTTGAGGCAGCTGGGGATGTACAAACTGCAGCCGAGGGTAGGGAAATTGTTGAGTCTGCTGGGGATGTACAGACTGCTGCCGAGGGTGGAGAAATTTTTGAGGCAGTTGGGGATGTAAAGACTGCTGCCGAGGGTGGAGAAATTCTTGAGCTTGTTGGGGATGTACAGACTGCTGCCAAGAGTACACGACTTGATATTGCTGAGGATGTAGAGACTGTTGTTGGGGATATAGAAAAAATTGTTGATCCTGCTCGGGATGTACAGACTGTTGTCGAGGGTGGAGAAATTGTTGAGGCTGCTGGTGATGTACAGATGGCTGGCGAAGGTGGAGAAATTATTGAGGCTGTTAGGAATGTATAGACTCCTACCGAGGGTGGAGAAATTGTTGAGATTGTTGGAGACGTACAAACTACTGTCAAAGATGGAAAAATTATTGAGGCTGCTGGGGATGTACAGACAGCTGCCGAGGGTGGAGAAATTGTTGAGGCTACTTGGGATGCACAGACTGCTGTGGAGGGTGGAGAAATTGTTGAGACTACTGCGGATGTACTGACCATTGCAGATGGTGGAAAAATTGTTGAGGCTTCTTGGGATGTATAGACTGCTGCCGAGGGTGGAGAAATTTTTGAGTCTGTTGGGGATGTACATACTGTTGCCGAGGATGGAGAAATTGTTGAGGTTGCTGGGACATACAGACTACTGCTGGAGATATAGAGAAATTGTTGAGGCTGCTAGGGACGTACAGACTACTGTCGAAGGTGGAGAAATTGTTAAGGCTGCTGATGATGTAGAGACTACTGCCGAGGGTGGAGAAATTCTTGAGGCTGCTTGGGATGTACAGACTGCTGCCGAGGGTGGAGAAATTGTTGAGGCTGCTCGGGATGTACAGACTCCTACCGAGGTTGGAGAAATTGTTGAGACTGTTGGGGATGTACAGACTTCTACCGAGGTTTCAGAAATTGTTGAGGCTGTTGGAGATGTAGAGACTGCTACCGAGGTTGGAAAATTTGTTGAGGCTACTCGCGATGTACAGACTACTGCCGAGGGTGGAGAAATTGTTGAGACTGCCGGAGATGTACACACACTGCTGCCGAGGGTGGAGAAATTGTTGATACTGTTGTAGATGTACAAACTACTACCAATGGTGGAGAAATTATTGTGGGTGAAACGACTGTTGAGGACGCAGATGCCCACCTCGGATTCTTTGTTTTTAGATACAAAAAAATTAAACAACCTATGACCACCATGTTGCATATTTTCTCTACTATAGATCTTATTAAGTGTGGAGTTAATATAAAAAAGAGTGACTCGAGCTGAGGATGTAGAGACTGTTGTTGGAGATGTAGAGTAATTGTTGAGGCTGGTGGGCATGTACTGACTGTTGCCGAGGGTGGATAAATTTTTTTGGCTACTGGGGATGTACAGACTGCTTCCTAGGGTGGAGAAACTGTTGAGACTATTGGAAATTTACAGACTGATGCTGAGAGTACATGGCTTGAGATTTGCTGAGGATGTAGAGACTGTTGTTGGGGATGTAGAGAAATTGTTTAGGCTGCTTGGAAAGTATAGACTACTGCCAAGGGTGGAGAAATTATTGAGGTTGTTGGGGATTTACAGACTCCTACCGAGGGTGGAGAAATTGTTGAGGCTGATCGGGATGTATAGACTATTGCCGAGGGTGGAAAAAATTTTGTGGTTGTTAGGGATATACAGACTACTGTCGATGATGGAGAAATTGTTGAGGGTGTAGCGACTGTTGAGGATGCAGCTGCCCGCCCTAGATTCTTTGTTTTTAGATTCAAAAAAATTGAACATATGACCACCATGTTGCATATTCGCTCTCCTACAGATCTTATTAAGTGTGAAGTTAATATAAAAAAGAGAGACACGAGATGAGTGTGTAGAGACTGCTGTTGGGAATGTAGAGAAATTGTTGAGGCTGCTGGAAATGTACAAACTGCTACCGATTGTGGGAAAAAAATTTGAGATTGTTGGGGATGTACAGACTGTTTTCGATGCTGGAGAAATTTTTTAGGCTACTGAAGATGTACAGACTGCTGGCGAGGGTGGAGAAATTGTTGAGGCTGTTGGGGATGTACAGACTGCTGCCGAGGGTGTAGAAATTGTTGAGGCTCTTGGGGATGTACAGACTCCTACCAAGGGTGGCGAAATTGTTAAGGCTGTTGGAGATGTACAGACCGCTGCCAAGTGTATTGAGGCTTTGCACATAAATATCTTTCAAAAACACTCTTTAAATTATAAACACACATCATAACCAAACCAAATCATATTTTTCAACCCAATAAACATTTAATAAAATCATTTAATGGACCATAAAACAATCCCAATTGCACAAATTGTTATATACAAGTAAAACACTCCTTCATTTCTAGGAAATGCCAAACGGGCATTTAATTATATTCTCAAAACTATCCTTTGACGAAGGTATGAATTTTAATTCTATTAAGGATCTGTATAAACACAATTTACAGAAGAAAACCACATTCATAAATCTCTTATAATACTCAGGTTACATATTCAAAACACAACCATTTTCATAAAGATGTGAAACAGTCCATTTTTGGGCAACTCGGGCCAAAATATGTTGTAAATCAAAACCCACTTGATTGTAAAAACAAATACAAATAGAAAATCCATATAAGTACCCAAAAATACCATTTATAATTATTCTAATTCCTTTATAAATCCAAACAAATAACTTTTAAATCACACATCACACATAAAAGCCAACCGGGCAATTTACCGAACACATGACATGCCCTTTTTAAACAAAACAATTTATTTTAAGTAAATGAAAAGGAATAAAACACCAATTGAAATCCATATTTCATTCAAGATACTGTAACATGTTAAAAATACCATATACCAGATTATAAACCTCACAAAATATTTGCAAAAGATAACGGAACATTTAAACAAACACTTGTTGAGAACTTTCATGACAAAACAACACTACCGTTCACAAACCAATGATTAAACAACCACTTTGAACACCAATAAAATTTTCCAAAGGATGAAAAACAATAATAAACATATATATCTGGTGTTAAATATAATAAAATGATGAAACTTAAATAATAAAGTCATGTGCAAGGGGTATCCTACCTCAAATCTTTGGCGTAATTGAAACGCACACCCGAAATCACCCGCCGCGGGTTTATAAACCCTAAAACTATAAATACCAGACCTAAACAAACATAAAACCCATCAAAAAATATTTTATAACAAAACCCTAGGTCGATCAAGACTAGGGTACAATATAAATCAAAGAAATAATGAAAGGAGGGGGAAGAGGAAGGAGAAAGGAGAAGGAATCTCACCTTTCACCCTAGAAAACTCTTCGTCTTCCATTAGATCTGAAACCCTAGAGGGAAGGGAATGACTTGAAAATTCTTGGAGATTCTCCTAAGATCTGGAAGAACCAGGGAAAGAAAATTGGTGGCCAAAAGAGTACGAATTGATTAATTTATGAATGATACAATTTACCTTGTCAAATCTGGACGATTTGAGGTATCCTGAGAATATTCGCCCTCTTACGCGACCCATATGAGCTCCAAAGAGGAAAAAACGATATTGGGGGTGAGGATAGGGATATTGGCTTCTGGTGGGAGGTGAAATCACCGAAAAAGATTAAAAAATGAAAAAGATATAAATGAAACGAATTATTTTTTTTAAACAGGAAATGGGCCCATGGGCTGGCCCAATACCTAAATAAGTAACCCAAATTCACCCGGCTTACGAATTTCAAATGGGTCCAAAAGGATAAATAAATTTTAATATATCAGTATAGGACAAGTGGGAAGTTGATTGGATGAAAAAGGATGAAAAACAAAAGATTTATAAAATAAACAAATTCAGTTTTTAAAACTGGGAATGGGCTCACGGTTGGCCCAAATCATGAAGTAACCACCCTTTCTTCAAAAACTCCTAAACAAGCAATGGGGATCCCAAGTTATGGTGGTTAGACATATATGAAACTTCAAAACTTAAGATTCATATCATCAAATAACCATTAAGAGGATCGGGATTTCTAATGGGCCGGATCAATACAAAGACAAAAAAAAACCGTGTGTGACAATTCTCCCCACCATTAAAGCTTTCCGCCCCCGGAAAGCCATAACACTTTCCGGCTGAAAAAAAAAACAACACCTAAGGATTCCAGAATGTACTCCCCACCATTAAGAATCAAATAGCACTATAAAGGTTCTTAGGATGAAAATCCAGGAGACCCATGGTGGGTCTCCCCACCATTAGAAACCAACTAGCAATGAATAGACAAGAATTGAACATGAGCTAGAGTTGGGACTCACTCACACAAGCCAAAAAAAACCCCTCCTACAAAAACCTACTATACCAAGTTAATAGAGTTACAAAATGAACATATAAACCACCCACTCCCAAATGGATGGGACAATAACTTGGTCGACACATTCAACACAATTCTGGACCCCCGTCACTTGGGGATGGGAGGGAAGGGGACCCAATAATTTGGCCACTGAAACAACAAAAGAAAAAAAAGAAACTACCCAAAACTCTCCCCTATGAATAGGTAACACCAAGACTGCACTTTATTTTTACAGGCCATCCACATAGGGACATTTATTGAAAACTCACATCCATGAAGGAATAACCGTAGACACTGTGTGAGGGGTTAAGCCCACCATGCTTGTTGCGACAAAGGGAAATTCATCGAAATGAGGAACCAAAACATTGACATAGTAACTAAATTACCAAAAAAGAGGAGTAAGGATCTTAATCTAGCACTATAAACCTCTGTTGATTTCCTGACTGCGTGAAAAGCTTCACTCCAAGGCCTATGGCTGGAGCCCTGATTCTTGAAGCATTTGCTGCACCGCAGTCAGGTGATAAGGATCACACCACTCAAAAAAAACCACACTTGATCACCAAACAAAAACCTTCATCTAAATAGGAACTCATAGATACATATCAAAATTCCTTATCACTCCAAATGAGGGGCATAATAGATGAGGAATTAAACGAAACACATCAACATCACCGAACACAACTGCTCTGTCCAAAAGAATTATCACGACCTAGAAGCACTTTTAATAGATCCCAAACTACTCTCTATTCCAACAAACAGGTTGAGGCATCATCAAAAGAGGTGGATTTAACATTTGAAATGAATCCTTAGGTTGATCAGCAGGAAATATTTCCAACGGAGAACTATCCCTGGCCACATCACAACATCAAACACATTTTTAGAAACCCAATGAAAATTACTCCAAAACCAAGACACCAACAAGATATCATCTCAAGATACAACAAGAGTATGAATTGTAGATCACAAGGAAGCTTACTGAATAAACAACTCTTCTACAACATAGAAAAAAAAACGGGCCACATAACCATTGGTTTATAAAAAAAGGACAACATTTTTCAACTCAAAACACTTTTGAAAAACAAACTAACTTGGTGGGTTTCAACATTCACCAATGGTGTTTCATCAAGTCTCACCCACATGCACATTTCCATGCCACCCCAGGCACCCAACCACCATACCATATATTTCATCCTTCTAGATATAAATAAAACCATGCATGTGAGCACTCATGAAAACACCAAAGGCTAAAACAAAACAACATCATTCCAAAAATCATGTACCTTCAAAAGGAACACCAACCAACAAGTGAAAAACCCTTTTCATATTCCACAAAAAAAACCACAATTCATTAAGAACCATTTTCTTAAAAACCTACCCCTTTTCATTTTTAAAAAAACTTTTTAAATAACCAAGCCACTCCAAACAAACCCTTCCCATTTTTTTTAAAAAAAATCAGCAATGTATATTTTTATAATCTGAGGTCCATTGAGACCAATACCGTTTGTAGTAAAACACCAACTGATCAAAATCAATTGCCAAAACTAATTTATCCAATTCAAAAACTTTTTAACATCATAAAATACCCCATTTAAAAAAATATCCAGAATCACTTTAAAATTATTCACAATTTCAAAACATTTTATTTCAACAAACCACAATTTTAGATTATGGATAATCCAATCCCTTTAAATCATTTCTGCTTCCCCCAATTTTTTTCACAAAAACACAACCTTCCAAAACCATTATTATATTTAATTATTGAAACTCCCTTTTTTCACTTTTCAAAATCTAATCCTTACATTAAAACCCATTTCCACAATTCTCACACAAGGATTTTAAAAAAAAAATCAGAATTCAAGAAAGGTTCAAGAGACCCAAAAAAAGGGAACTAATGTCAGTGGGTTACTTGACCATATGGTTGGCGGCCATATGCCAAACACAACACCAACACAGAGAGACTTATTAGGACCATTCCACAACTCCACATGGCTTGCCAGGCCCTGTGAGCTCACGGAGGCCATTAGTCAGACTCCCCTTGTCATATCCCAACACCAAAAAAAAAATCAACCAGAACAAAGGACACTAATAAAACTGGACTCCCTTGGAAACCTGAGGATTAGAACAAGAAAGAGTTCGCGACGCTCTTCATGCACTTACCCCTCAAGTCCCAAAAATCCTACTCCATCTACCTTGACATCCCCAAAATAACAAGGGCGCTCTAAAAAGAAAGGTCCGCTAATAGCCGACCTGCCTCTGATACCATTTTGTCACGAACCAGCCCGAGTCGACCCTGAACCGGTCACCCAGGCCAGCCCGCGACAAGTCCCGAGAGGCGTTCCCGATCCTCCCGGGATGGTGACAAGCACCAAGGGCATCAATAGAGTACACAAGGGAATGATTTCGCCCATATATAAACAATCAAACAAACAACGGAAATAAACGGATAGCCCAAAATGAATTTATATAAAAATTGAACAAAATATTATTTGTACAAGAAACTAAAATTAGAACAAAACCAACAACTCAACTGAACAATCCCGATGAACAACTAACTCCATGTGACACTTCTGGTCACTCTCCAACACAATGATAAAATGTCTCCCAAGGTGATCGAACTAAAGATGAAACCTGCACAAGGGCTAAAAAAGAAGAAGACTATAGGCGTGAGTATTAAAACTCAGTAGGTTAGCCCGGTATTCTATTCCCAATGAACATTACTTTAAAATAAAAGAAACATCAATTTATAGTTTTAAATTCAAGATTTGAAAGTATGGTTTTCAAATGAGGTTCCATGCTATAAAAATTATTAGACAAAAACATGCATGTTTAATAAACAAAAATGCAAGTAACAATTATTTTCAAAGAGGTGAAACTTCAAAATGAAAATAGTTTTCCAGAGGGATGCTTTAAAGAATTTTAACATTCAAATAAATAACACATAATACTGAATTTACCAACCAAACACACTGTATGCCGATGGTGAGTACAAAATAGCCAATGAGCACTAGTCACAGGAATACCCCTAGGCACTAGTTAGTTGTGAGCCCCAGGTACCTCGTATCTCGGTGAAAGTAACCATAATAAATATCCGTTCTCGTGCACGAGCCACTAGTAGGGAACATACCCATAACCTAGTGGTCCCCAATCATCATCATCATCATAGTTTAGTTAGTGTTGTCATCTTCAAACTTGCTACGTGAAACAGGGGCCAACCCCCACAGAATCACTAGCATACTAGTACACGTCCGCCCACCTAGATACCCGAGATTCCCTTTAGTGCTCAATCAAGTCACACATATCATCAAATAAACATTTCACATCCACATTCCATTCCAAAACCATAAAAACACAAACATCCCATAATCATTCTTCACATTTCTTACACTAATCAACAAACCGCTAAATATTTCGGTAAAACAATTTCATGAAGTGTATTGAGGCTTTGCACATAAAAATCTTTCAAAAACACTCTTTAAATTATAAACACACATCATAACAAAAAAAAATCATATTTTTCAGCCCAATAAACATTTAATAAAATCATTTAATGGACCATAAAACAATCCCAATTGCACAAATTGTTATATACAAGTAAAACACTCCTTCATTTCTAGGAAATGCCAAACGGGCCTTTAATTATATTCTCAAAACTATCCTTTGACGAAGGTATGAATTTTAATTCTATTAAGGATCTGTATAAACACAATTTACAGAAGAAAAACACATTCATAAATCTCTTATAATACTCAGGTTACATATTCAAAACACAACCATTTTCATAAAGATGTGAAACAGTCCATTTTTGGGCAACTCGGGCCAAAATATGTTGTAAATCAAAACCCACTTGATTGTAAAAACAAATACAAATAGGAAATCCATATAAGTACCCAAAAATACCATTTATAATTATTCCAATTCCTTTATAAATCCAAACAAATAACTTTTAAATCACACATCACACATAAAAGCCAACCGGGCAATTTACCGAACACATGACATGCCCTTTTTAAACAAAACAATTTATTTTAAGTACATGAAAATGAATAAAACACCAATTGAAAGCCATATTTTCATTCAAGATACTGTAACATGTTAAAAATACCATATACCAGATTATAAACCTCACAAAATATTTTCAAAAGATAACGGAACATTTAAACAAACACTTGTTGAGAACTTTCATGACAAAACAACACTACCGTTCACAAACCAATGATTAAACAACCACTTTGAACACCAATAAAATTTTCCAAAGGATGAAAAACAATAATAAACATATATATCTGGTGTTAAATATAATAAAATGATGAAACTTAAATAATAAAGTCATGTGCAAGGGGTATCCTACCTCAAATCTTTGGCGTAATTGAAACACACACCCGAAATCACCCGCCGCGGGTTTATAAACCCTAAAACTATAAATACCAGACCTAAACAAACATAAAACCCATCAAAAAACATTGTATAACAAAACCCTAGGTCGATCAATACTAGGGTACAATATAAATCAAAGAAATAATGAAAGGAGGGGGAAGAGGAAGGAGAAAGGAGAAGGAATCTCACCTTTCACCCTAGAAAACTCTTCGTCTTCTATTATATCTGCAACCCTAGAGGGAAGGGAATGTCTTGAAAATTCTTGGAGAGACTCCTAAGATCTGGAATAACCAGGAAAAGAAAATTGGTGGCCAAAATAGTACTAATTGATTAATTTATGAATGATACAATTTACCTTGTCAAATCTGGACGATTTGAGGTATCCTGAGAATATTCTCCCTCTTACGCGACCCATATGAGCTCCAAAGAGGCAAAAACGATATTGGGGGTGAGGATAGGGATATTGGATTCTGGTGGGAGGTGGAATCACCGAAAAAGATTAAAAAATGAAAAAGATATAAATGAAACAAATTATTTTTTTTAAAACAGGAAATGGTCCCATGAGCTGGCCTAATACCTAAATAAGTAACCCAAATTCACCCGGCTTACGAATTTATAATGGGTCCAAAAGGATAAATAAATTTTAATATATCAATATATGACAAGTGGGAAGTTGATTGGGGTGAAAAAGGATGAAAAACAAAAGAGTTATAAAAGAAAAAAATTCAGTTTTTAAAACTGGGAATGGGCTCACGGTTGGCCCAAATCATGAAGTAACCACTCTTTCTTCAAAAACTCCTAAACAAGCAATGGGGATCCCAAGTTATGGTGGTTAGACATATATGAAACTTCAAAACTCAAGATTCATCTCATCAAATACCCATTAAGAGGATCGGGATTTCTAATGGGTCGGATCAATACAAAGACAAAAAAAAACCGTGTGTGACAAGACTACACCCAAGGGTGAAGGAATTGTTGAGGCTGCTGGGGATATACAGACTACTGTCAAGGGTGAAAAAATTATTGAGGCTCCTGGAGATGTATAGACTACTACTGAGGGTGGAGAAATTGTTGAGGCTATTGGGGATATACAGAGTACTGCCGAGAGTGGAAAAATAGTTGAGGCTGTTGGGTAAGTACAGACTGCTGCCGAGGGTGGAGAAATTGTTGAGGCTTTTGGGGATGTACAAACTCCTGCCGAGGGTCGAGAAATTGTTGAGGGTGCAGCGACTGTTGAGGATGAAGCTACCCACCCCAGATTCTTTGTTTTTAGATACAAAAAAATTGAACAACCTATGACCACCATGTTGCATATTCGCTCTGCTAAAGATCTTATTAAGTGTGGAGTTAAGATAAAAAAGAGCGACTCGAGTTGAGGATGTAGAGACTGCTGCTTGGGATGTAGAGAAATTGTTAAGGCTGCTGGGGATGTACAGACTGCTGCTGAGGGTGAAAAAATTATTGACGCTCCAAGGAATGTACAGACTGCTAGCGAAGGTGGAAAAATTATTGAGGCTACTGGAGATGTACAGACTGCTACTGAGGGGGGAGAAATTGTTCAGGCTGTTGGGGATCTACAGACTACTGCCGTGAGGGGAAAAATTGTTGAGGCTGTTGGATATGTACAGACAACTGTCGAGAGTACACAGCTTGAGATTGTTGAGGATGTAGATATTGCTGCTAGAGATGTAGAGAAATTGTTGAGTCTATTGAGGATGTATAGACTGCTAGCGAGGGTGGAGAAATTGCTGATGCTGCTGGGGATGTACAGACTTCTGGTGTGGGTGGAGAAATTATTGAGGCTGTTGGGGATGTACAGACTGCTGCCGAGGGTGGAGAAATTGTTGAGGCTGCTGGTGATGTACAGACTGCTGCTGATGGTGGAAATTTGTTCAGGCTACTGGGGATGTACAGACTGCTACCGAGGGTCAAGAAATTGTTGAGATTGTTGGGGATGTACAGACTCCTGCTGAGGGTGGAGAAATTTTTGAGGCTGCTAGAGATGTACAAAATGCTGCTGAGGGTGGAGAAATTATTTAGACTGCTGGGGATGTACACACTTCTGCCGAATGTTGAAATTTTTTTTGAGGCTGTTGGGGATGTACAGGCTACTGCTGGTGAGGGTGGTGAAATTGTTAATGCTGCTGGGTATGTACAGACTCCTGCGGAGGGTGGAGAAATTATTGAGGCTATTGGGAATGTACAGACTGCTGCTGAGGGTGGAGAAATTGTTGAGGCTGTTGGGGATGTACAGACTACTTCTAAGAGTACACGGCTTGAGATTTCTGAGAATGTAGATACTACTGCTGGGGATGTAGATAAATTTTTGAGGCTGTTGGAGATGTACAAACAACTACTTAGGGTGGAGAAATTATTGAGACTGTTGGGGATGTACAGACTTTTTCCAAGGGTGGAGAAATTGTTGAGGCTGATGGGGATGTATAGACTGCAAGCGAGGGTGGACAAATTGTTGAAGAAGCTGGGGATGTAGAGACTGCTGCCGAGGGTGGAGAAATTGTTGAGGTTGTTGGGGATGTATAGACTGCTGCCGAGGGTGGAGAAATTGTTGAGGGTGCAATGATTGTTAAATATGCAGACGCCCGCCCCAGATTCTTTGTTTTTAGATACAAAAAAATTGAACAATGTATAACCACCATGTTGCATATTCGCTCTACTACAGATCTTATTAAGTGTGGAGTTAAGATAAAAAAGAGAGACTTGAGCTCAGGATATAGAGACTACTTTCAGGGATGTAGAGAAATTGTTGAGGCTGCTGGGGATATACAGACTGCTGCCGAGGGTGGAGAAATTGTTGAAGCTGCTGGGGATGTACAGACTGTTGCCGAGGGTGGAGAAATTTTTACGAAAGCTGGGGATGTACAGACTGCTGCCAAGGGTGAAGAAATTGTTGAGCCTGTTGGGGATATACAAAATGCTGCCAAGAGTACACCACTTGAGATTGGTGAGGATGTAGAGACTGCTTCTGGGGATGTAGAGAAATCGTTGAGGCTACTGGGTATGTACAGACTACTTCTGATGGTGGAGAAATTTTTGAGGCTGATGGGGATGTACAGACTGCTAGTGAGGGTGAAGAAATTGTTGAGGCTACTAGAGATGTACAGACTACTGCCGAGGATGGAAAAATTATTGAGGTTGTTGGGGATCTACAGACTGCTGCCGAGGGTGGAGAAATTGTTAAGGCTTTTGGGGATGTACAGACTGCTGCCGAGGGTGGGAAAATTTTTGAGGATATTGGGGATGTACAGACTGCTTCCGAGAGTACACGACTTGAGATTGATGAGGATGTAGAGACTGCTGCTGAGGATGTAGAGACATTTTTGAGGTTGCTGGAGATGTACACACTGCTTCCGAAGGTGGATAAATTTGTGAGGCTATTGGGGACGTATAGACTACTGCCGAGGGTGGAGAATTTGTTGAGGCTATTGGGAATGTACAGACTGCTACTGAGCCTAGAGAAATTGTTGAAACTGCTGGATATGTACAGATTGTTGTCAAGGGTAGAGAAATAGTTAAGATTGTTGGGTATTTACAGACTGTTGCTGAGGTTGGAGAAATTGTTAAGGCTGTTGGAGATGTACAGACTGCTGTAGTGGGTGGAGAAATTTTTTAGGCTGGTGGGGATGTACAAACTGCTGCCGAGGGTGGAGAAAATGTTGAGGCTGCTGGAGATTTACAGACTGCTGCCAATGGTGGAGAAACTGTTGAGGCTGCTAGGGATGTACAAACTGCTGTCGAGGGTGAATAAAATGTTGAGGCTGTTGGGGATGTACAGACTATTGCCGAGGGTGGAGAAATTGTTGAGGCTGGTGGAGATGTACAGTCTGCTGCAGAGGGTGAAAAAATTGTTGAGGTTATTGGGGATGTGTAAACTACTGCTGAGGGTGGAGAAATTGTTGAGTGTGCAGTGAATGTTGAGGATGCAGCTGCCCGCCCTGGATTCTTTGTTTTTAGATACAAAAAATTGAATAACCTATGACCACTATGTTACATATTAGTTATGCTACAGATCTAATTAAGTGTGGAGTTACGGTAAAAAAGAGCGACTGGAGCTAAGGATGTAGAGACTACTTCTGGGGATGTAGAATAATTGTTGAGGTTGCTGGGGATGTACAAACTCCTGCTGATGGTGGAGAAATTGTTGAGGCTACTGGGGATATACAGACTGCTGCCGAGGGTGGAGAAATTTTTGAGGCTGTTGGGAATCTACAGACTACTGCCGAGAGTACATGGCTTGAGATTGCTGAAGATATAGAGACTGCAACTGGGGATATAGATAAATTGTTTATATTGCTAGGGATGTACAGACTGCTACCGAGGGTGTAGAAATTATCGAGGCTGTTGCGGATATAGAGATCACTGCCGAGGGTGGAGAAATTTTTAAGGCTACTAGGGATGTACAGACTGCTTCCTAGGGTGGAGAAATTGTTGAGGCTACTGGGGATGTACAGACTGCTGCTGAGGGTGGAGAAATTGTTGAGCCTGCTGGGGATGTACAGACTGCTGCCGATGGTGGAGAAATTGTTAAGGGTGCAGCGACTATTGAAGATGAAGATACCCGCCCCAGATTCTTTGTTTTTATATACAAAAAAATTGAACAACCTATGACCACCATGTTGCATATTTGCTCTGCTACATATCTTATTAAGTGTAAAGTTAATATAAAAAAGTTCAACTCGAGCTAAGGATGTAGAGACTTCTATTGGAGATGTAGAGAAATTGTTGAGGATGCTGGGGATGTACAGACTGCTGCAGAGGGTGGAGAAATTGTTGAGACTACTGGGGATGTACAGACTGCTGCCGAGGGTGAAGAAATTTTTGAACCTTCTAGGGATGTACAGAATGCTGTCGAGGGTAGATAAATTGTTGAGCTTGTTGAGGATATACAGACTGCTGCCGAGAGTACACGGCTTGAGATTGATGAGGATGTAGAGACTGCTGCTGGGGATGTAGAGAAATTGTTGAGACTACTGGGGATGTACAGACTGCTGCTGATGGTGGAGAAATTGTTGAGGCTGCTGGGGATGTACAGACTGATCACGCAGGTGGAAAAATTGTTGAGGCTGCTGGAGATGTACAGACTACTGTTGAGAGTGGAGAAATTGTTGAGGCTGTTGAGGACATACAGACTACTATCGAGGGTGGAGAAATTATTGAGGCTACTGGGGATGTACAGACTACTGCCGAGGGTGGAGAAATTATTGAGGCTATTGAGGATGTACAGACTGCTTCTGAGAGTACACGACTTGAGATTGCTGAGAATGTAGAGACTACTGCTGGGGATGTAGAGAAATTTTTGAGGCTGCTGGAGATGTACAGACTGCTGCCAAGGGTGGAGAAATTGTTGAGGCTCCTGGGGATGTACAGACTGCTGTTGAGGGTGAAGAAATTGTTGAGGCTGCTAGGGATGTACAGACTACTGCCAATGCTGGAGAAATTGTTGAGGTTGCTGGGGATGTATAGACTACTCCTGAGGGTGGAGAAATTGTTGAGACTATTGGGGATTTACAGACTGTTTCTGAGGTTTGAAAAATTGTTAAGGCTGTTGGGGATGTATAGACTGCTGTAGAGGGTGGAGAAATTGTTGAGACTGGTGGGTATGTACAGACTGCTGCCGAGGGTGGAAAAATTGTTGAGGCTTCTGGAGATGTACAGACTGCTGCCAAGGGTGGAGAAATTGTTGAGGCTACTGAGATGTACAGACTGCTGCTAAGGGTGGAGAAATTGTTGAGGCTATTGGGGATGTACAGACTACTACAGAGGGTGGAGAAATTGTTGAGGCTATTGTGGATGTATAGATTGCTGTCGTGGGTTGAGAAATTGTTAAGGGTGCAGCGACTATTGAGGATGCAGCTACCCGCCCCGGATTCTTTGTTTTCTTTAAATAAAATAAACTAAATGTCCTAATCTCATCTAAGTGGCTTAAAAAGGATACCATTTATACCCAAGGATGATTTAGGTTGAAACCTACTCATCTATTGATATTAAGACAAGTGTTTGAGTAATTTTATAATATTATTCTTACCCTTAATTACCTGATTTACCCTTTTACCGTATTAATAAAAATTACCGAAGTTACTATTCATAATGCCCAAAAAATAAAAGAATGTTATTAATATAATTTGGACCCACTTATTTCAAATAAGGAATCCATTTTTTGGAAATTCAAAACACATAATTTTCATTAATTAATTTAAAATTAATCATGTTGTCGGAATGAAAAATGGGTTTATAAAAGTTAAAACATTTCAAAAGATTGAGATGTTTTTACATATGAATTCAATGTAAAATTAATGAAAATGGCCTAAATTATATTAAATAATAAAAATATATTCTATTTATTCTTTAAAACCATTCAATAATATAATTTATCCATAAAAATTATTTCGATGAAAAAAGTTGTTTTCAATTAAATTTTAGTATATTTTTATTATTCATCAAAATTTAATACTCATCAAAAAAATATCAAAAATTAATCCAAAGTAAAATTTTTATATCTATATTACAAATAAGAAGTTTATTTTGTTAAACAGAATATATAAAATTGTCAAAAACTATATTCAAAATGGATTCTCTATCAAAAGGCGGCAAAACTGCATTTTTTTGAAAAATACTTCTTTTATCCGAAAAACTTAATTTATTCTTATATCATGTCTATAAAACATATAAGATGGATTTTAAACATTATATTGAATATATTAAATATATGTTTCAATAATAAAATCCATCAAGGGTTATTTTATTATTTTATAAACTCACTATTGCGTATACCACAAGCTAAGTCGGTGTTGCATGTAGTGTAATCTTATCTTAGTATAGTGTACAACACAAGACATCAAAGATTTTTTTTTTTAAATATCTCATAAAAATTTTGGGGTGTTACATTCTACCCCCCTTAAAATTAATTTCACCCTCGAAATTCATTAGGGTTATAAAATATTTAATACTTAAAAGTTTCTTTCATAGAAACCCACATTGTAAAAATAAGAACTAAAAATCATTTTAAAAAAATAGTTGGAAAATAACAGTTACCCAAAATAAATCATAACTAGGTCTCTACGCAGGATAACATAGGTAAAGATTTGGCATAGAGGAAAAGCATAAATAATCATATAGATCGATAAAGATCACTGATAATAAGAAATTTAGTGATCCAGTGAATGTTAACAATCACAAAACCATAAACTAAAGAAGTGTGAAAGAGTTCATTGATATCATCAAAAATGATGATAATAATACACCTTTTTACATCACAATCCCTTTTCCTAATGTTGAATAATTTTCATGAGAAGATATACTTACTTTTTTCGGTACAATCTCACCATTGGTCATGTCTTGAAAATTTTCCACTTCATCTCTTATTCATAGAAATAAAGTTGAATTTTTCATTCCTAAAGCATTAGTAGATCATGCGATCTATAAATAGAATGATAGGTCATCCCATATATATTTATAACAACAAAAAGGTTAGTATAAGTAATCAAATATGCATAAGTACACCTATAGTGATATAATACTTTAATCTAACAAAGTTCATCTGGAGTTTAACTTATACTATCCATAAATTTATAACCTTATAATCCTTCTGAAAGATGAAAATACAAAACTTTAGAAATAGGTGAACTAAATTAGCTTAACATTTATCTCCAATATCTCATAAGGTAGTTCTTGGTTGTCACATTCCAAACATGTGAATACCCTAATCATTTATTCTCTTTAGTCATGGTAATAACCTGTATTACTATATATCCTTATTGAAAACATGTATGTTTCCTTATTCTCAAGTCCAAAAAGCTATAAACTTCATCCAAGATTGTCACGACCCGTCCTCGGGGCCCGTGTCGTGACTACCCCAAGCCCGCCTTCCATAGGCCAGGGGCTGGCGACTAGCACCAAGGCGTAAATCCCGGAAAAAGGGAAGGCATTGCCTATGTAAAGTAACCAAACACCACAGAGCAAGCAAGCAAAATAAGTAAACACTAAGTAAAAACTGGTACAACAGTAGGTGCAGAAAAGTAAGTGGGCTAGTATACAAACCCAAACTGAAAGTAAAGTACAACTAAAAAGGGAAAAACATCAACTGAAAAGTAAAGCCGCAACGTCGAGCTGTCCACTGGAAATCCCACCTAAAGGGTGGGTACAGAAAGCCTCCACTGCTCCTCGGGTCCAGCCGACCGCTCCGAGTACGTCCCGCCTAGTGGTCCACCTCCAGGTATCGTCCTGCTCCGCAAGCCTCCACCACGATCAGCGTTGTCCGTCGTCTGCAACCAACACAACGTAGTGCGGGCATAGCCTGTGCAGGGGTGAGTATAAGCTACTCAGTAGGGACCCCTAGACCCCCAAAGGTCTCCCAGAATCCACAAAGGATAACCACAAAGGAAAGATACAATCACGAAGTAACATCCAACACTGCTTAGGTATATGCCCATACATATACCTAAGTCATCAATTCTCGCTCGGCTCCAACATCTGAGATCAAGTATAACCCAGTCCACACAGGAAAGCAAAACGTAAATCCACACAGGATAGCACAACACAATCCACAAAGGAAAGCAAAACATGATTCAGCTCACACAGGTATACTTCTTCATATGACGATAAAGATGACCAGATATTGTCACTGATTCATCTAAGCCGTCGGACCCACAAAGGATCGATAGGTACTAACCCCCGCAATGACCCACAAAGGATCTGACCCACAAAGGATCGATAGGTAACTAACCCCCGCAATGACCCATAAAGGATCTGACCCACAAAGGATCGATAGGTAACTAACCCCCGCAATGACCCACAAAGGATCTGACCCACAAAGGATCGATAGGTAACTAACACCCGCAAAGACCCACACAGGATCGGACCCACACAGGATCTGTAGGCGCTGGCCCACACAGGACCGCTGAGCGCTGACCCACACAGGATCAGACCCACACAGGATCGGTAGCACTGACCCACAAAGGATCGCTGAGTGCTGTAGTCGTTGCCGTTGAATCCACTGAGGATCTCTGTACAGTCGTCGTCGTCACAGTAGCAGTCGCAGCCAGCTCTAGGGTTCCCGCACACAGCAAGCTCGTTCGGGAGGGTCCGCTCCACGAGCCGAGAGGCTGATACATCAACTGACACATAGTCCAGAGTTGATGTATCCAAAAGTTCCGTATCGTCAACAGGAACTCAACGTCGCAGACGGCGCGTCAATCGGACGCCCGGTCTGAGAGTTATTGGCTTTTTCGTCCGAGGGGCCCGGTTGGTTTTTAAGGAAAAACCAACCCAACCGTACTCCACCTACGTCCAAACCTCGGGCGGAATAATCCAAAAGATCCGTCTCACTTAGAGGAATTCAACAAAGTCGACGACACGTCAATCGGACGTCCGAAGCTCAAGATATGAGCGTTTCCGCTCTGAGGGCCCGGTTGGTTTCGTGTACGAACCAACTCGGCCAAACCCAAAGTATTCCAAAACCTTGAGTGTGATATATCGAAACGACCGTCTCGATCCAAGGATCGCATCTCCGCTAACGGTGCATCGTTCAGAGGCCCGTAGCTCAAGTTATGAGCAAAATACCGAAAAGGTCCGGAAACGGGGGTCTGGGCCCGGCCCGACCCCCCCTGGGTCGGCCCGAACCAGGTCGACCCGACCCAGATCCGGGTCTGACCCGGTTGGGCGCGACCCGGCCCGATGGGTCGGCTCAGCTCGGCTCGGCCGAGCGAGGGAAACCGCGGGCGGGGGCGCGCTGCCCCCCCCCCCCCCCCCCCGCGTGAAGGATCTGCGGCCCCGGTTGGGGCCACCTCTTGCCAACGGACGCAGCAGCCGGCCGCGTCCCTGCCTTCAGTTCCGCGTGGCCGCGGAACCGCACCCTGCCGCCACGCCGGCGACCCGCACCGCCGGTGGAGTCCGCGGGCCACCAGAGTTGCTCCGGTGGTCCGATTTCATTTCCGTCTGTGCCGTAGCTCATCTCGGGTCTCGTTCTTCACTGCGGAATCAAAAAATCATCTCTGTGGCCCGTTTTGTCGTCGTCCGCCGTTCCACACACCAAGAACAAAAGGGTAGTGGGTTCAGACTTGTTCGTTGGTCCGCACTCACCGCGTTAGAGGTTTCAAACAACACCATAATTCCCAGCAATTGATAAACCTCGACCCGCAATAATAATCCGTAGACCAACTTGTTAATTGGTTGTTCTGCCTTCTTGCCTTGGAGGAAAACAAACATGGGTATTATCATTTTCAAAACGACCCCTACCTCAACGTCGTCGTCGGACGCGAGTTCGTCGCGGAATTGACCGTCGCGGAAGAAAAAGGATCGTCGCGTCATGGAAGGGCGTCGCTGTCGCGCGGTACTCGGCGTCGCGTAGACAAACTCTGAGGATCAAGAACATACAGATTTAATTATAACAATTAAATCCATATTGATGTTATAATCCAAAAAGAATTAAAAGGACCGCAATCCCCTACCTCAAGATGTCGATCGAAGATTATCGCGGGGATGGAACTTCGCGGAAGAAGCGTCGGCGTCACGTCGCGTCGATCTCCGGGGGTCTGGCGTTCTTCGTCGCCCTTCGTCGGAGGCCGACATTCTTCGCGTTCTTCGCGTTCTTCACGAAGGAGGATGAAGGACTTAAAGTTTCTGTCAAATCCTCTCAACGAACAATCCTCAAGAAGACATGTGTTGGTCTTATTTCATTACATACCAACAAACGAAAAATTAAAGATAAGTAACGAACAAATTAATTCATAGAATTAATTGCAACGAAATTAACTTCCCAATTAATAGGGGCGTTAAGAATTTAGAAAACGTGTCAGTTGACTTTCATTTAAGAGGGGGGGTTGCAGGTGCGTTACTTAGGGGAAAAGAAACAGTGGGGCTCGTGCGGGCCCCACCTCACAAATATCCTACCAAGAGGGTAGGATATTTTGGGTTCCACCCTATCCGCTTCAACTCAGCTTAAGCAGCTTTAAGTGGCTTTAAGCGGCTTTAAGTGAAATAAAATAAAGTTTGTCGTACCACATTATTTTATTTCTTAACTTAAAGCCTAAAAATTAAAAACCACACCCGAGCAAACGCAACTCCGGAAGAGGCGTTTCTAAGCAAATACCGGCGTTTCGATTCCATCGGTGCCCTCGGAATTCGGTTCCGAGCACCGGTTCAAAAGTTAGAAAAACTCGCTCGTCCGTTCACTGAACGTACCCAAGCCAAACTTCGGAAAATGATTCCGGGTACACCGGGCCTCGGAATCATGTGCTGTCAGAAGCTGCGTCCTTGTAAAATTCCAAAGAAAATTAAGAAAAAAATTTCCTTGAAATTTACGGGTCTTTACATCACTCCCACCTCAGGGTTTTACGTCCCCGTAAAGATACATCATAATCTAGGGAAACAAATGTGGGTACTGAGCACGCATCTGAGCCTCCCGCTCCCAAGTGCTCTCCTGGAGGTTCCCGTGCTGCCATCTGATGCGCACTAGAGGAATCGATCGTCCACATAGGATCTGCTCCTATCGATCCTCGATCTCCACTGGGACCTCCTCAAAATTCGCCCCTTCATCAACGTCTAGCTCCCCATGGTCAATGATGTGCGTCAGGTCATGCACGTATCTCCTCAACTGAGATACGTGGAAGACGTCATGCACCCGGTGCAACTGAGGTGGTAAATCCAGGCGATAAGCCACCTCTCCGATCCTGATGAGGACCTGGAATGGTCCGATGAAGCATGGAGACAACTTGCCGCCTCGGCCAAATCTCTGTAAACCACATCGAGGTGAGACTCGCAAGAAGACGTGGTCGCCATCCTCGAACTCTAGTGGCCTCCGCCTCTTATCAGCATAAGACTTCTGTCGGCTCTGAGCTACCCTCATCCGCTCCTGGATGACCTGGACCTTCTCTGTCGTGTCCCGGACCATCTCTGGTCCCACAAGTGCTGACTCCCCAGGGTCTGTCCAGCACAACGGAGATCTGCAAGGTATGTCGTACAACGCCTCGTACGGTGCCATCCCGATGGTGGAGTGGTAGCTGTTGTTGTACGCAAACTCCACCAAGGGTAGGTGGTCCTCCCAGCTACGACCAAAGTTTAGGACACATGCGCAGAGCATGTCCTCGAGAGTCTGAATGGTCCTCTCCATCTGACCATCCGTCTGAGGTTGAAAGGTGGTGCTCAGACATAGCTGCGTCCCGAACGCCTCCTACAACCCCTTCCAAAGCCGGGAAGTAAAGCGAGCATCTCGATCGGAGACGATAGATGATGGAACACCGTGAAGCCATACAATCTTCTGAACGTAGAGACGCCCCAAGCTCTCCACTGAGCCCTGCTCTCTGATGGGTAAGAAGTGAGCCGACTTGGTGAGTCGTTCGACAATCACCCAAATGGAGTCGTGACCTCTGGAAGTGTGTGGAAGTCCAGTCACGAAGTCCATAGATATCCCGTCCCACTTCCACTCCGGGACCTCCAAGGGTTGTACCAAGCCTGCTGGTACCTGATGCTCTGCCTTCACCTGCTGGCAGGTGAAGCATCGTGAAACGAACTCTGCCACATCCTTCTTCATGCTCGGCCACCAGTGCTATCGTCTGAGATCCTGGTACATCTTCGCCACTCCAAGATGTACCGCCAAAGGAGAAGTGTGAAACTCTCTCAGTACCTACTCTCGTAAAGAGACTGGTACTAAGGTAAATCATCTGAAAAAGATGTCATGCTCTGCTCCAAAGGAGAAACCATCAGGTGCCTGTCCTGAGGATATCTGTGCACGCTGCGTCTCACAGTCAGCGTCCCCACGCTGTGCCTCTCTGACCCACTGCAGTAGTGGAGGAGTGACTGTGAGAGACTGAAGGAAGGTTGCTCCATCTCTATCCACGAAGGATATCTGCAAAGCGGCTAGCTGCTCTGTCGCCTCCTCAAGTAGCTGAATGCCCGTCCTCCTGCTGAGAGCATCGACTACTACGTTTCCCTTCCCAGGAGTATAGACTATCTCAAAGTCATAGTCCTGGAGGAACTCAAGCCATCGTCGCTGTCTCAGGTTTAGGTCCTTCTACGAGAAGATGTACCTGAGACTCTGGTGGTCAGAAAATACTATCTTAAACTCATGGGTAGCGTAGTTATGCTCATGTGGACTCAACTGACATGATCCATAGGCGATCACCGCCCACTCCTGCATTAGGACACATCCGAGTCTGGTCCCTGATGCATCGCAGTAGACTACGAACCCTACTCCCTCCTCAGGCAACCTCAAGATAGGGGCGCTGGTCAATCTTTGTCTCAGCTCCTGGAAGCTCTGCTGACATCTGTCTGACCACACAAAGGGTTTCCCCTTCTTCGTAAGAGCTGAGAGTGGTGCCGCAACTCTGGAGAAGTCTGGAACAAATCTCCGATAGTATCTATCTAGTCCCAAGAAGTGGACCTCACGTATCCAGAACTGGCACTTCGAGAGCTTTCCATAAAGCTGGTGCTCTCGGAGTGTGTCTAGTATAACCCACAAGTGGTAGGCGTGCTCCTTCTCAGTCGTCGAGTATATCAAAATGTCGTCGATGGAGACTACAACAAATCGATCGAGGTATGGCTGAAAGATCCTGTTCATGAGGCCCATGAACACTGCTGGAGCATTGGTTATGCCGAAAGGCATAACCAAGAACTCATAGTGGCCATACCGACATCTGAAGGTCGTCTTCTGCAAGTCCTCGTCCCGAACTCTGAGATGATGATAGCCTGACTTGAGGTCTATCTTCGAGAACCACCGTGCTACCTTGAGCTGATCAAAGAGGTCATCAATCCTCGGTAGTGGATACTTGTTCTTCACCGTCACCTGGTTCAGGTGAAGATAGTCGACACAAAGTCGCAAGCTACCGTCCGCCTTCTTGGCGAACAAAATCGGGGAAGCCCAGGGTGAAACACTGGGTCGGATGAAACCCTTTCCCTGCAAGTCCTCCAACTGTACCTGTAGCTCTCGAAGCTCAGTGGGGGCCATCCGATATGCTGGAGTCGATATCGGGGTGGTCCCGAGGTATAGGTCAATATGAAAGTCTACCTCTCTGCGAGGAGGTAGCCCTGGAACGTCGTCGGGAAAGACGTCCGCGTATTGATCCACCACTGCAGGAAAACTAGGACTCCGCACGTCAACTTCTCCTAGGATGAGGCTAGCCAACTGATGAGTGATGGGCTGTCCTCTCCTCTACGGAAGTACATCCTATGCTGCAAAGGCTCCCCTCTCGCCGGTGAAGGTGAACCTGTTCCCGTCGGTGCGTACACATTGCACCTTGCACCTAATACAGTCAATCTGTGCATGAACTGTAGATAACCAATCCATGCCCAAGATGATGTTGTAAGGCCACGACGCCGCTACAAGAAGATCCCAGCCGAAGCTCTCGCCTCCTAGAGTAAGTTCACACTGCCAGAACCAGTGCGTAATCGTCGAGTTTTCTCCCGTAGGAGTCTCTAGCCGTAAGGATCGAGCCAACGGCTCTGTTGGAATCTCCGAGCTCCGAACAAGGGCATTGACTATAAAAGAGTGACTCGCTCCTGTGTCTATAAGAACTGAAGAAAGGGTGGAATAAACACAGATAGTACCTCGAATCATCTCGGGCGCGCCGTGGTCATAGGCCTCCACTGCCTGGAGTTGTGCCTGTCTCTGCCCGCCAGCTCCCTGTGGTCGGGGTGGACCTCCTGGTGGTGGTGGTGGTAGAGCCTCAAAGCGTCGCCCACCACCTGCTACTCGGCCAACTCCTTTGTCTCGTCCGCCTCCTCCCTGTGGACCGCCATGATCGACCCTCTGCCTCTGCCTGGGTGGCCCCTCAACCGTCTGCTGCTCCTCGGCATGGTGGGTCGGGCAGTCACGAGCCATGTGGCCCTGTCCGCCACATGTGTAGCACTGCCTGCCTCTCGAAAGACTGGCTCCACGCTGTGTGCCCCGCACTGCTGAGCCAGTGTCCTGAGGTCGTCTGCATGAGGGTCTGGTCTTCCTGGACCCCTGAGTCATCCATCGACTGCCTGCTGCAGAAGACTCTGCTACATGCCGCCCCGCGGTAGGTCTCGCTACTGATAAAGGCTTAGCAAGGAAGCTCTCATTCAAAAGGGCTCGCTCCATTACTCTTGCCTGAGTCGGAATGCTGAGGGAGATCAGTGATGCCCTGATCTCGTGTCTCAATCCCTGCTCAAAGGTCCGGGCCCAGAAGAATGGGTCCCGTACCATATCGGTCGAGTAGCACGAGAGATCGGTAAATCTCGCCGAGTACTGGGTGACCGTCAAGCTGTCCTGCCGCAACTGAAGAAGCTCTTGGATGTGCACCGCACAGAGGGTGGCCGAGACGAACTCTGAGCGGAAGAGGCCCTCAAAGTCTGTCCAGAGGAGAGATGCCTCATCGTGCACCTGGAGCATCAAGCTCCACCATCGGCCCGCTGCTGCGTGCAGTAGGCTCACTGCGAGGATCACCATGAGGTCTGCTAGTGTCCTCACTAACCTGAAAACTCGTACCACTGCCTCCAACCAGTCCTCGGCTACCTGGGAGTCCATCTCCCCATGGAACCTGGACGGTCGCTGGCGCTGGAACTCATGCAGTGCACTAAGGCGACATGCATCATCAGCGGCTGGTGCTGGAAGCATCAGTGGCTCGGCAGGTAGAGGTATCGTCGGTGCCTCAGCTGTCAAAGGGCCCTGCACTGAGGCCTCGTCGCTCGGTGGGCTGTCGTCACGCTCAACTCTTGGAACCCTAGCTGGCTGCCATCGTGGGGCCATCCTGAAAAGGAAATAGGTGCACCACGGTCATAACAGTATACCTGGTGAGCTGATACAAAGTAATCACAAAGAAAACTTGAAACACACATGCAATCAATGTTTTCGTGCATTAAGTCGGAAATCAGAAGGCAGGGTCCTGGTGTACGGATACGTCAGCCGCCGCACCAACACTGGGATCCCTGGACTGATAACCACACTCAATACACTTAACACTATTGCTTCACATAGAATAAATATCAGAGTCTATGGTAGAACCAAACTCCTTTGATACCAATTTGTCACGACCCATCCTCGGGGCCCATACCGTGACTACCCCAAGCCCGCCTTCCATAGGCCAGGGGCTGGCGACTAGCACCAAGGCGTAAATCCCGGAAAAAGGGAAGGCATTGCCTTTGTAAAGTAACCAAACACCACAGAGCAAGTAAGCAGAAGAAGTAAAAACTGGTACAACAGTAGGTGTGAAAAAGTAAGTGGGCCAGTATACAAACTCAAACTGAAAGTAAAGTACAACTAAAAAGAGAAAAACAACAACTGAAAAGTAAAGTCGCAACGTCGAGCTGTCCACTGGAAATCCCACCTGAAGGGTGGGTACAGAAAGCCTCCACTGCTCCTCGGGTCCAGCCGACCGCTCCGAGTACGTACCGCCCAGTGGTCCACCTCCAGGTACCGTCCTGCTCTGCAAGCCTCCACCACGATCAGCGTTGTCCGTCGTCTGCAACCAACACAACGTAGTGTGGGCATATCCCGTGCAGGGGTGAGTATAAGCTACTCAGTAGGGACCCCGAGACCCCCGAAGGTCTCCCAGAATCCACAAAGGATAACCACAAAGGAAAGATACAATCACGAAGTAACATCCGACATTGCTTAGGTATATGCCCATACATATACCTAAGTCATCAATTCTCGCTCGGCTTCAACATCCGAGCTCAAGTACAACCCATTCCACACAGGAAAGCAAAACGTAAATCCACACAGGATAGCACAACACAATCCACAAAGGAAAGCAAAACAGGATTCAGCTCACACAGGTATACTTCTTCATATGACGATAAAGATGACCAGATATTTCCACTGATTCATCTAAGCCGTCGGACCCACAAAGGATCGATAGGTACTAACCCCCGCAATGACCCACAAAGGATCTGACCCACAAAGAATCGATAGGTAACTAACCCCTTCAATGACCCACAAAGGATCTGACCCACAAAGTATCGATAGGTAACTAACCCCCGCAATGACCCACAAAGGATTTGACCCACAAAGGATCGATAGGTAACTAACCCCCACAAAGACCCACACAGGATCGGACCCACACAGGATCTATAGGCGCTGGCCCACACAGGACCGTTGAGCGCTGACCCACACAGGATCGGACCCACACAGGATCGGTAGCACTGACCCACAAAGGATCGCTGAGTGTTGTAGTCTTCGTCGTCGAATCCACTGAGGATCTCTGTACAGTCTTCGTCGTCACAGTAGCAGTCGCAGCCAGCTCTAGGGTTCCCGCACACAGCAAGCTCGTTCGGGAGGGTCCGCTCCACGAGCCGATAGGCTGATACATCAACTGACACATAGTCCAGAGTTGATGTATCCAAAAGTTCCGTATCGTCAACAGGAACTCAACGTCGCAGACGGCGCGTCAATCGGATGCCCGGTCTGAGAGTTATTGTCCTTTTCGTCCCAGGGGCCCAGTTGGTTTTTAAGGAAAAACCAACCCGACCGTACTCCACCTGCATCCAAACCTCGGGCGGAGTAAGCCAAAAGATCCTTCTCACTTAGATGAATTCAACAAAGTCGACGGCACGTCAATCGGACGTCCGGAGCTCAAGATATGAGCGTTTCCGCTCCGAGGGCCCGGTTGGTTTCGTTTACGAACCAACCCGGACGAACCCAAAGTATTCCGAAACCTTGAGTGTGATATAAAGAAACGACTGCCTCAATCCAAGGATCGCATCTCCGCTGACGGCGCATCGTTTGGAGGCCCGTAGCTCAAGTTATGAGCAAAAGACCGAAAAGGTCCGGAAACGGGGGTTTGGGCCCGGACCGACCCGGCCCGACCCCCCCTGGGTCGACCCGACCCGGATCCGGGTCCGACCCGATTGGGCGTGACCTGGCCCGGCCTGGGCGCGACCCCGCCCGGCGGGTCGGCTCCGAGTGGCCGAGCGAGGGAAACCGCGGGCGGGGGCGCGCTGCCCCCCCCCCCCCCCCCCGCGTGAAGGATCTGCGGCCCCGGTTGTGGCCGCCTCTCGCCAACGGACACGGCAGCCGGCAGCGTCCCTGCATTCGGTTCCGCACGGCCGCGGAACCACACCCCGCCTCCACGGCTTCAGCCACGGCGGCTCCGTCCGTCTGCGCGCCGAGGCACCACCGCGCCGGCGACCCGCGCCGCCGATGGAGTCCGCGAGCCACCGGAGTTGCTCCGGTGGTCCGATTTCATTTCCGTCTGCACCGTAGCTCATCCCGGGTCCCTTTCTTCACTGCAGAATCAACAAATCATCTCTGTAGCCTCTTTTGTCATCGTCCTCCATTCCTCACACCAAGAATAAAAGGGCAGTGGGTTCAGACTTGTTCGTTGGTCCGCACCCACCGCGTTAGCAGTTTGAAACAACACCATAATTCCCAGCAATTGATAAACCTCGACCCACAATAATAATCTGTGGACCAACTTGTTAATTGGTTGGTCCGAGTTCTTGCCTTAGAGGAAAACAAACATGTGTATTATCATTTTTAAAACGACCCCTACCTCAACGTCGTCGTCAGATGTGAGTTCATCGCGGAATTGACCGTTGCGGAAGAAAAAGGATCGTCACATCGCGGAAGGGCGTCGCTGTCGCGCGGTACTCAGTGTCGCGTAGACAAACTATGAGGATCAAGAACATACAGATTTAATTATAACAATTAAATCCATGTTGATGTTATAATCCACAAAGAATTAAAAGGACCCCAATCCCCTACCTCAAGATGTCGATCGAAGATTGTCGCGGGGATGGAACGTTGCGGAAGAAGCGTCAGCGTCACGTCGCATCGATCTCCGGGGGTCTGGAATTCTTCGTCGCCCTTCGTCGGAGGCTGATGTTCTTTGCGTTATTCGCGTTCTTCGCGAAGGAGGATGAAGGACTTAAAGTTTCCGTCAAATCCTCTCAACGAACAATCCTCAAGAAGACATGTGTTGGTCTTATTTCATTACATGCCAACAAATGAAAAATTAAAGATAAGTAACGAACAAATTAATTCATAGAATTAATTGCAACGAAATTAACCACCCAATTAATAGGGGCGTTAAGAATTTAGAAAACACATCAATTGACTTTCATTTAAGAGGGGGGGTTGCGGGTGCGTTACATAGGGGAAAAGAAACGGTGGGGATCGTGCAGGCCCCACCTCACAAATATCCTACCAAGAGGGTAGGATGTTTTGGGTTCCACCCTATCCGCTTTAACTCAGCTTAAGCAACTTTAAGTGGCTTTAAGCGGCTTTAAGTTAAATAAAATAAAGTTTGTCGTACCACATTATTTTATTTCTTAACTTAAATCCCAAAAATTAAAAACCACACCCGAGAAAACGCAACTCCGGAAGAGGTGTTTCTAAGCAAATACCGGCGTTGCGATTCCATCGGTGCCCTCAGAATTCGGTTCCGAGCACCGGTTAAAAAGTTAGAAAAACCCGCTCGTCTGTTCACTAAACGTACCCGAGCCAAACTTCGGAAAATGATTCCGGGCACACCAGGCCTCGGAATCACGTTCCGTCAGAAGCTGCATCCTTGTAAAATTCCAAAGAAAATTAAGAAAAAAAATTCCTTGAAATTTATGGGTCTTTACAAAGATAGCATAATCCACATGTCAATAAATCCTTAACCATTTCTAAGGTAACTAATATCATTCAATTTACTTATTCATATCCAAATATCATTATCTCAACATCATGCGTATATTAAGGGTTATCCTTCCCTTAATCATGTGTTTTCCAAAAACATCACCTTATTACCTCAATCACTTTTCATGGTTACCAGTACCTCTCAGCATATACCTTTAAATACATGTTGAAAACCACAATGGAGTACTACATAGATATTTCATTATTCCATAATACCATAAAAGTGATTCTACAACATTATTCTGGAATCCCATTACATAAACACTCAATCATTCCAAAACTTCATTGTCATACTCCACATCGCCAATAGTGATCATATTATATTTGTCTTTTCCTTTATCCTTAAGAGGTTTTTTATATCGATCATCATCAATAACCATTGTATTATGGAATTGGTTATCATAATTCCCCATTTTCTTGCACTTGAAACAATAATTTGTGGAAGGTTCACTCTTTGGAGCTTTCTAATTATTCCCATTACTTCGGTATAAAAATACTGATGACCTTCTCTGCCACACTTAAAACATTTATCAGTCCCCTTAAGACAATTTCCTCTATGTTTCCTTCCACACTTTAAGCATAAAGAAAATCGAATCTAATTTTTAGAGTTTCCTTTGAATTTTATCCTTCTTTTCTTATCATAACCATGATATAGATGGGAAACTTCAATATCCTTTTTTGTAAGAATAGTGAAAGGAAGGTACATACTAAAAAATAAGTTCTTGAACTCATCCTAATCCATGGATTCAATAGTACCTTTTTGCCTCGTATTCTTGATAAAGTTCCACCACAGATTCACTTTACCTTCCAAGTAATAAGTTACCAACTTAACCTTTTCACATTCTGAACAACTGAGAATAAAAAATATCTTTTCAATGGTACAAATCCATTTCTTAGAAACTAGTGTATCAGTCGTTCCACTAAAAGAATGTGGATGTTTTCTTAAGAAAGTTTCAAGATAACATTGTTCCCTCCATTGGTCATTTGGAATCCTAGAAGGATTCATGACTTGATAAGGTTTTGTGGTCATAGAATCAAGAATATTCATTCCATCTCCCATGAAATTTGGTTTCTCAGAAGGACAATTGTTGAATTTCCCATTACATTCATAATTAACACAGTTACTTTGGGTTCCATCCATTGTCTAAAACACAAAATAATAGTGTGGGAGGTAAAAAAACATACTAGGAAAACAATATACTCAAGTGGGTGTACATTCAATCTCTAACATCTTAGATTTAATCCTAGGTTTTTCATGATCATTACCATAATTATAGTATTGTAAACTATAATTAGGATTATAATTAGGACATACCAAGACATATCCTTATAAATATATCTAGGGATCTCACTAAGGTTTTCGTATCCTAGTTTCCAAAGGTTGACTAAACCTTTCCTTTGAAACAAACTATAATGACCCAAGCATGAGTACATGAATATTACATCTTTTTAGATGAATATTAATTACATTTTACACATTCAAACCTGAGGAATATAATAGTTTAGTGCCTTTGGAAACTTGGAATACGTTATTCTAACTTGTGAGATATCTTCAACATCTTCCATAAAGATCTTCCCCTTTAGTACTCTTACTTATAAGATTTCTTTATATCCTGAGGAATAGAAACACAAGAAAGGGTGAGATCAAATGCTTAGTAAGGGTAAATAAAATAATACATGAACATAAGAATGTAAAAACATGAACATAAATTTTAAAAATCATACCATTTATAACATATATCTAGAATACGAGTCATGGAATAAATATTGGTAATTTGTAAGGCATAAATCATAAAAGAACATGAGCCATAAGAAAATAGCATTGGCATAAAACATAGAATTGTGGAAAACACATAATCATAGAAAATAATTTCCATATTATCCAAGGATTATTTCCAAGACCATCATAGTGGAAAAAGTCTATTAATGAACCAGTTTTACTTGTCGTTCTAGTTCTGTAATACTGAACAGGATTTACCTTATATTATAGACCTGTATTACTAAACTAGATTTACATGTCATTCCAATCATGTCTATATCATGAGATATAAAGCTTTACCCAATACATTGGATTGAGATATATGTCCCAACCATCACATAATGAAAACCATACATATGTGTGCCACAAAAACATAAATCATTCATCATAACATAACCCAGGTAATAAAATGGGTTTCTTAAACATCATTCCATAATAACATAATCCATGTAAAACAAATGGATTTAATAAATTTAATTTCACAATAAAAATAATAAACCATAAGAATAATAGGGATAGTATACTTCAAAAATATCCTTAATCTTATATGGAAAATAATTTTGATAAAACACTTGAAATTAATTCTTGAGGAAAATATCCTTTCTTCTTCAAAAATATTTTCTTTTCTCAAAATGTCGCTCAATTTTAAGAGAAAATAATCTAATTGAAAATAAACTTGAAATCTTGTAAATGATGCTTCATGTAAATAAGGTATTATTAAATCATAAAAATCCATTCATTCCATACAAGTTAAAAAAACATTCTCTTTGTACTTTTACTGGAAAAGTCAAAAAGTACCTCATATTGAATAACGACAAAAGATTCCTTTCATACCATTTATTAAAAATTCACCAATGGGTAAAATTGACTTTAAATTTTTTTTGAAAAATATAAATAGTATTACATATTTTGTTAACATTTATGTGGATGATAAATATATCCCAATAAATACTTATAAATAAACAATCTCGGATAATAATGAGACTGAAAAATTATCCCTTACCTTAGGTCTGTTATCCATTGTATGTATTTGGACCTCATTTATAATGATTTAAATTATTTCATTAACCTATTCCAAAATAATATTTATTTTTATTATATCACATATTATCATATTATCATTCATTTGGTAATAATATTTCATTATTACTCATTATTCGGGTATAAACTGCTTCATTTTCTTATACATGTTTTTCCGAATAAGTTTTGGTTCTCCTTATTAGTTAATATTTATATCATTAAAAATTATATTAACATAATAAATATCATATTTATTTATTCGGTACATTTATATAATCCTTATTTAATTTATATAATGTAGAATGAATCGTATTGTGGAGACAATAGGTTGTACGTATGCACGACCGATGATATCATTCCTTTAATATTGAAATGATATCAAAGTGGATGGTATATATATTATTCAAAAATATATATATAATGTTATGATAATAATTTATAGTTATTATTTCCATCATTATATCCATACAATTATGGTGGTGGTGAAAAACAGATTACACCACGGTGTGGAGACGGTAAGCCGTACGTACGCACGCGTGGTGATTTATTTTTTTGTATGATGGATAGAAAGTGGAATATGGTTATTCCATAACCGTAATAAAATCTCATTATATAGTTAATACTGGATTTATTACTTTATAATGTAAACAATGAAGTAAGAGTAAGTAAAAGAAGAGATGATCTTGAGAGAATCGGTAAAGGATATTACCTCTTCTTCGGCGAGCTCCCTTTAGATCTCCTCTTAATGGCACTAGAGTTGGTCTTTTGAGAAAACCAGAACCTCTAGGATTTAACTAGGGAAGTTTAGAAAGTAAATGGGTAGGGTATGTATGATATTTAATGCTCAATGAGTTGTTAAGAAATAATGGAGGAGGTTCCCTTTTATAATTGTGGTTGGGGGCACCTTTGGATTTTTCAAAAATATTAATTTATAATAAATTCAAAACACATAAAAAACTCTAAAATGTCATAATTTAGAATATGAGATGATATAATGTTGTAATATAATAAAATAATAAATTTTAAACAAGTTTTGTTTTCCATTTAAACCTTATCATTTTAATTTATCACTTAGTTATTCTATTTCATTTTAACTAGGGTAACTAATATTTCAATATTAAAAGGGTAAAATATTTACTTATTTGATGTAAATTAGATCCTAAATAAATAATTTAGAAAATTTTATACCATATAATAATTATTATATATTTTTAAAATGTTTTATGATTTTTAAATAATTTATTAAAATATTATTTTGACAAAATATCAATTGTGTCAATTTTGACACTATTCATTTCTTGGATTTTTAAAAATATCAAGATAAGATGTTATCCTAGAAAAAAATATTTTATTATATCCATAAGGGGTCAAGGTTGTCTATAAAATTTGTTGGATATATTAATTATCCCAAATTATATTTATCTTAATAACATTAATTTTAAATTTCCATTAATAAAATAATTACAACATCAGTTTTGTGTAATTATTTAATACACGTATTTGCTGAATAAAAATTAAAAATAAAATACTATGATGAAGATAAATATAATATATTTCAGAATAATATTTTTAGTAGAATATATATTTTTTAAAATCCATCATTAAAAATTTTATACTTATTAAAACATGAAAGTGACAAGTTTAACATCGCTTTAAAGAAAATAATATAAGTTTCATAATCTATTCTATAAGGCTCCAAATGTCCAATAAATTGACCCTTGGAAGATTATGGTCGAGATATACTCAACCAATAATATTTTTTCAAGTTTTATTGTATTTTAATGGGTTTTATAATTTTAATAAAAACTATATTATTAATTTTTCATCAATTAAATAATTTCTACATCATTAATGTTAAGCTATTGTGGTAATTATTTATTTCCTAAAAATTAAAAATAAATTACCATGATAAATAAAAACATTATAAATTTAAAATTATTATTTAAAATATAATTTATCTTCTATATAACCTTATATAAAAATGATTTAGATATTAAAATTTGAGTAAGATATATTTAACTTTTCTTTAAATAAAATAAACTAAATGTCCTAATCTCATCCAAGTGGCTTCCAAAGGATATAATTTAGACCCAAGGATTATTTACGTTGAAAAATACTCATCCAATTATATTAGGATAAGTGTTTTGGTAATTTTATAATATTAATCTTACCCTTAATTACCCGATTTACCCTTTTACCATATTAATAAAAATTATCGAAGTTACTATTCATAATGCACAAAAAAAGAAATGATAATATTAATATAATTTGGACCCACTGATTACAAATATTTAATCCATTTTTTAAAATTCAAAACATAGAAATTTCAATAATTAATTTAAAATAAACTCATTGTCGAAATGAAAATGGATTTCTAAAAGTTAAAACATTGCAAAAGATTGAGATGTTTTTACATATGAATTCAATGTAAAATTAATGTAAATGAACCAAATTATATTAAATAATAAAAATATATTATATTTATACTTTAAAACCATTCTATAATATAATTTATCCATATAAATTATTTCGATGAAAAAATTTGTTTTCAATTAAAATTTAGTATATTTTTACTATTCATCAAAATTTAATACTTATGATAGAAATATAAAAAAATATATCCAAAGTAAATTATTATATCCATATTAAAAATTAAAATTTTATTTTGTTGAATATAATATATAAAAGTGTCAAAACTATATTTAAAATGGGTGCACCATCAAAAAGCGGAAAAACTGTATTTTTTTGAAAAATACTTCTTTTATCTGAAAAATAGAATTTATTGTTATATAATGTCTAGAAAAAAGATAAGATAAATTTTAAACATTATATTGAATATATTACATATATATTTCATTAATAAAATCCATCAAGACTTATTTTATTATTTTATAAACTCACTGTTTCGTATACCGCAAGCTAAGCTGATGTTGCATGTAGTGCAAACTTATCTTAGTATAGAGTACAACACAAGACATCAAAGAATTTTTTTTAAAAAACTATCTCATAAAAATTTTGGGGTGTTAAAATTTATTTAAAACAAAATATATCATTAAAAATTGATGTAATACAAAATACAATCAACATAAAACAATAAATCCAAACATGTTTAAACTATTTTAATTTTTAGAAAAAATAAATATTTTCAAAAATAATCATTTTTTATAAAATTATTTCTCAAAATTAAATAATTTATTTTCAACCATAAAAAATTAATTCATCAATATTTTGAGAAAACATGAAAAACCTTACCATATTTATCCATAACCTATTCAAATCAACACCAAATTCATCTATTATGAGCATGATATCCAAATCATAGCATGTTAGAACCAATGAGGGATTTCAAAAATTAATGAGGATATTATATTTTTTCAATTTTAAATAGAAATTTTAAACCTTAATAAGTATTTCATTGGGTTCAATAAAATATAAAGAAATATTTTGTTGGAGTTAATGATAAATAATCAATAAATGATTTTTTTAAAGTCAATAAAGAATGAGGTTTGAATGTTTTTTTCTTCACTATCGACTATCCTGTGAAGGTAAGGAAACTATAAATACTACCCATTATATTGAAATGAGAATTTTTATGTCTATGTAAAATTGAATTCCATAGACTAAAGGAAATGTAATAGTTGGATTTTTGTTGCAAGATTAAACATTATAGAATATTTTTTATGTAATAGTGAATTTTGTGTTGAAAATGCTATGTAAGTGTTTTTTGTAAGAGTAATCATAAGTTTTTTAAGGATACAAAACAATGATATAACAAATTAGAGTTTCCTAATGGTAAATTCTATTTTATACATGTCACATGAAATTAAAACTAAAGGAACATCTGTGAAGTATGAGTGTAAATATTGTTTTATAGGTTGTGTGATATTGATTCAAAGATTATATGAGATTATCATAGAGGTTTTATGATATTTAATACTTCATTTCAAAAGTATATGTAATATTTTTTATTTAAAAAATAAAATATTATTTTTAAAGTTAAATTTGAATATTATTTTTGAAATTAGAATTTGAAAAAATAGATATTGAAGTTGATATTATAGAAATATTTAAATTAATTTTAATACATATATGTGAGATATTTATATAGGGACAAATGATTTTTTTTGAAATATTTTAATGTTTTGTAACTAATTTTTATGGTAATTTAAATAGAATAATTGGTTTCCATATCTCAAACATAGATAAGTTTTTATCACTATTAGAAATTCAAATAAAATATATGGTCTGATTTAAATGGTGATTTTATTTCTATATCTATATGATATTTAATACAACATATCTAGTTATTGAAAATAGATGAAAAAATAAATGGTTCTCAATAGATAAAATTAATTTAAAATAAATGAAATAGGGGGAGTTATTGACTGCATGCATTATTATTACTATTTAGATACTAGAAGACTATGAACATTTTGTTCATAAACATATTTTATTGAAGATAAATACTCATTCTAACTTGATACTAAATCTAATTTCATTTTTATCATTGTATGGTTTGAGATTCAATTCATTATATAATCCTTTTCTTAAAATATTTATGGGGGATATAAGAATAGGGAGTTTCACTTTGAAATGATAATGGACCATTCCTAAAGTTATTATCACAAACAATGAGTTATCGATCTTTGGTAAAATGAAAAATCACCTTGTGTATTCTCTTTATACATAGTATATTCAGGTAAACCAAGTAAAAACCTGGCATGTTTATGTGTTTATATTTTATTTACGTATATTTTCATGCATGTAAACCCTACATGATAGGTAAAGTAGTAAAATGTTTCTCCTAATAAGGAAACATGATCCCTAAACAAGAGAGGGTTTATAAAAATAAGTTGATATTCTGATTCACCCCACTCTCATGGTATCTTAGGACCTTGTTTGAAAAAAGTGGTATCAAATTTAAAAGGTTTTATCTTAGTGAATCTATCTCATGAAGAGGTTAATTTATAAAATCCTTCTATCATGGAGAAAACTATCAATGAAAAACGAGTTCTAATTTTTTATGTGATAAATTATAAAACATTGAATAATAAAATGATATCATGTATTTGATCTATTATATTAAACATTCACTCTAAAATAATTCATTAAATATAAATCAATGATCCATCCATGATGGATTTGACTAATATAGACATGAAAAATCTGGATGTATATAAAAAGTCTAAAAAAACTCAATCTAAATATCTATCTACTAATATATAAATGAATGTGATGAGTTGAAAAACCAAAAAATCCAAATGGGATAAATTTTCCAATGTTTATGAAGGGGTAAACTTGTTAAAAGATAAAAGGCTTCAAGTCCTATGTAATAAATTCCAATACTTGAGGTGAATCCCATTAATAATGTTGACGAATTATTTAACATGAGTATTGATTCGGTTTCATCAATGATTTTAGTTGGTTAAAAACTATGGATATTGAATTTTTAAATAAAATTTTATGAATATTTCCACCATAATACAATGTAAAGAATTTAGCTGTTGAAGAAAGAGTCTTGATTCAAGTTTTTCTTGATTTCTTATATTGAATTCTAGTGGATTATGGGATGAGAGTAAAACCAAAGTATATTTTACTCAATATTAAAAGGAGATAGAATTTGAATCCATGAAAAATGAAATTTTATCATGAAGAGAAATAATATGATGTAATTGATGAATTATTATCACTTATATCCAACAGATTGAAAAGCGATAAAAGTTGTTTTTGAGGGAAACTACCTCTATAATGATTCAAGTTCAGAAAGGTTGGTAATACTACTACTTGATTTTTAAATGGGAATGAATAAGAAGAATACTAAGTGTATATTTATTATTGAAGTAAAAAATAAAATAAATTTACCCTAATGATGATTGAAATTTTTTTATGAGAGCAAGGGTGAGAAACATTTCCAATTAAGGATCTATATTAGAAAATATGATGAGGATATTGAATCATCATATAAATAAGATAGAAAAAAATTATTATATGATAATGAATAAGTTACCATGATAGTTCTTTATGAAAAATGATATCATCAGGAGGGTGTTATTAACTTAGAGGTATAACTTAAAGGTGATTTTATGGAACTTAATACTTAAAGGAAGAAAAATAGAAAGATAGGTGGATTTCTGGAGGATCCCTATGAATATGATGATTAACTTAAATTTTAAATCACTCAACTTGAACAAGTGGTTATGTACCTTTCTACAATTCAATAAAATCCATAAAGTGTGTCTCATTTCAAGCTAAAGATATTTATGATCATAATGCTAGTATTAAATAATTAGGTAATATGATTAAATATTATAAGGAAGAGTTGATTAATTTAAAGAATATGTTTGAATAATAATTGGAATATATAAATTATAAAATAAAATTGTTGTTTAGAATCTATAACAGTGACATGGGAAAAGAAAAATATAAACAATGATTAGGACAACTAGAGGAATGTTTAAAATTTAAAGTTGTTTTTCTATGGAAAATATTGGGCTTAGATAAATAAGAAGTTATCAAAATCTATTTTTTTGAAGATAAATCCAATGTTTTAAATAAAAAAAGGTAAGTAAAAGTTTGAGGGAAACTATCAAAATATATCTTAGATAATTTATTAAAAATTAAGAGGTTATACTGATGTTATTACGAAGAAAAATAAAAAGGTATTTTAATTGATGAAGTATCAATTTTATGGATATTTGGATCACAAAATGTAATATTTTAATAGGGATAGGATCTATTTGAGAGGTGAATCTATGGGAAGTAATAAAAAAATATTTAATACATATCCTATATACAAAATAAGAAATATTTTTAATGGATATTTTTTTCATTATTCTAATTATAGACACATGGAATATGATTATAGGATAAAAATAATTGTAACTAAATATAGATATTATTTGAGGTAAATTAAAGGAATACCCATAGAGAATATGCACTTAAAGAATAATTTTTCAATTTTGAGGAATATTATGGTGATTATTTCTCTGTTAGGGAAGATAAAATAATCACACAAACTAGACAAAAATCACAAGCTATTCCAAGGAAACAAAAGTAGAAGAGCAATAAGTTTAATATAACTGAATTAGTAATAAAATCATATAAAAAATACATGAATCATTGATATTATATTCTCATCACACGTGATTGTAAATTTCAAATTGTAAAAAATTGTGAAAACCCATGTTGATGGGATAGTTAGATTTGGAAATCATGGATCGTTAAAGATTAATGGCATTAGAATAATGATGATAATTGGAGGAAATTGAATAATGTTAAAGTAACCTTTGTGGATGATCTATGTCATAATATTTTAAGTGTGAGTAAACTTTGTGACTTAAGACTTGAGGTTTTCTTTAACAATAATAATTTAATTATTAAATATTTTGATGGTGGTTATTTGATGCAAGTAATGAAATTTATAGAAATTTTTACTAGGTATATAAAATGGGAAACATTTTTTTATAATTGTTGAAGAAGAAAATGGGTTATAAAACCATAAAATATTCTATATTCATCAATGAAACATGTATAATCCTTATATACACAAATATTTTAATGTCTTACTAATATTTAAGAGAAAACATAAAAAGACTTGTTATAAAAGCATGAATGGGAAGATTTTACATAAAACTTACAAATTGAAGAAGAAGAGATTTGTAAATATACTTAACCTTATATATATATATGTTTATGGACCAATGATATAAAAGGTAATAAAATATGAGATATTTTATATTTTTATTGATGATTATAGTTGTTATGTATTAGGTCTGATAGGTAAGTCCCCCTTTGAGTTTTAGTTTATTTTGGCTTAAAATTCAATGTTTTTTGTAGATCCTAGTGTAGGTATCATGGTTGGTGAAAAATCCTAATAACCATGCACCAAGACTATGTAAGGAATTTGGGTGTGACAGTAGAGTCTACATAATCAATTAATAACCCCAGGTAACCGTGATGGATGATCATGCACTCCAGGTTTGGTGGATGAAGGCCTGAATGGTTAGTGCATAGTCTCGGGTGAATGTGTAGCCTGACAATATAGTTGGGTTCATGATTCATAATTTCTCTTTTAAAACCCAATTAGACTATTTTAAACCCATTTACATGCCTGAATTCAACTTTGGATGATCTCAGGTAATCTTGAGTGAAAAAATTATGGATTTTCTATTAATGAACAATGCTCTTCTCTATAGGATTTACTAGATCATTATTAAAACATGTCTCTAATCTCAATGATATTATATTCTCTTCCACCTGTATTTATTTTTTAATTATCCTTATCTATATAGATCTATATTATTGGGTTAAATCTAGGGAATATGAATTATGTATTTTGAATCATGAATAGAAGAATCATGATCCATATTCTTATTGTTAGGGTTAAAGGAACCAGATTAGTGTTATTAACATTATACCTAAAATTTTAGATAATTTTGAAATAATCATTTAAGGTATGTGTCTATTATTTACTCCTTAGGGGATTGTTATTACTTTTTGTGTAATTGATTTGATTTCAGATCATTCACCCACATACACGATTATCAAATAATTATTTGAATTAATTTAATAATTAGGGTTTCTTGGAATTGATATATCCCAGGGGTTTGGTTGTTTTAAATTAAAAAATGGGATTTGGTTTTTAAAATTATTTTTTATGAAAATGGGTTTTGGGTATCTTAGATTGGGTAAATTTAAGATGCGGTTTTAACAATTGATTGGCAGAACTTTTTTTTCTAAGTAAAACTATTTTTGAATTGAATGGTTTGGGTTTGTGCAATGAATAGGAAGTGTTGACTATAGGTGGATGGATCAGTTGGTAGTAGTTTAGGTGTATGATAATTTTCATTGCATATGTGATATGTATGGGGTGACCATGAAATTTGGGAACCACATCGGTGGGTGAAGATCCATAGCGGGGGCATGCGATGATCATATATATAAAATTATGTAATGTTCTTTATTATTTCTCATGTATCCTTGAATTATAATGATTATCTAATGTTTATATATTTTTGTGGAATTGAGAAGGATTTTATTTCTTTGGGAAAATAATATTCCATATTATTTTCATATGCTTATCTTGTTTTATCAAGAAATATGATAAACTATTTTTTTCTTTTCAAATGAGCTAACAAGTTTTCAATGAAATTGATTACATTGTTGGGAATATTTCTTGCATAGGATTTCATGAGAGTCTTGAGAAATAATATTGGTTATTTTTATACTCACTCTTACCCACACATCTTGGAGTGTGTGCATGTGTATACCTTACATCATGATATAGTTAAGGGAAAAGATATGGTGTTCTTTTCCAACGGATCCTATGAGACGAGTTCATAATAGATGTGGTGGTGTCTGGCCATGAATTGTTGGAGGAGTTAGACCATAAACATTGTATGGGTGTTTTTTATTCATTGTGTCATGTTCAAACATGTATATTTTATTTTAGTTTGGTTTTCAATTTACTTTAAATATAATTTTAAAATTATTTTTGGATTTTAAATGAATTTAATTTGTCTCATATAGTTATTTATTCATTTGAAGTTAAATTATTTTCCAATGATTATATTTATACCTTGTTACTATTTTATAGACTTTAGTGATAAGAGAATTCACACTAGGCCATATATTGATCCCAACTTTGGTGTTGGGGTGTGAGATATAGGGTTGGGGTCATCACAAAATGGTATTAGAGAAATATTTTAAAGGTTGATTCTTGGGAATTTTCTAGGCATGGATACTATTGTGGTTGGAACCAAATAGGTACCCATAAAAATCCTAGATAACCTCTTTATGGAGAGACTTGATTTATAAGGGAGTTAGAGTATGATAAGTGATTGAAAGGTTCCCTTGTATCATGTTGGTCTATTATGACCTGTACGTGTCTACACTGATGATGGGTTGTGATCAGTAGTGTATTCATGCATCATGGTCAGTACATGAATGGATAACATAAGTGTGCATTGAATTTAAAAATGTTTTATATTCCTTAAAGGTTATTTTGAAAAAAATTGAAAATGTTTTGGTTTTAAGAAATAATTTGGTTGAGATTCTTTATTTATGTTTGTGTGAAATTTGATCTATGAAATAATGAATCAATAGGGTGTGAATATAAAAACTTAGATGAAAGTTTAGATCCCATATTATAGGCCTTATTATTTTAGAAGAGGGATTTTTTTGGTTCCTTATATTATTTTATCCTTTGGTTTATGGTGTCATAGAGATAACTCTGCATAGAGAGATCATTTGTAAGGAAGAGTCTAGGAATGTGGGAAATGGTAATGTTCATGAGGAAAAATATAAGAGCATGTAGAGTATTCTTAAACTCTTTAACATGATGTTTTTAGTGATCCAAGCACTTGGTAAGGGTCTAGATCAAGTGAGACCTAAGGAAGTGGACCATTCTATGGTGTTCTAGAAGAATAATACTTCTATCTATATGGTAAATAGTGGAGTAAATAAATTTGAGGATTATTTGGAGTGTATAAAATGAATCTTATAGTTCCTTTATTCCTGTAATACATTAAAGGTGGAGTTCTATACTTACATTATCAAAGGATAAGCTTGTAAATTTTGGAAGATGGTTGTGAAAGTAAAGTTATAGGAGGATCTAACATGGGTTGGATTCTATAATATGTTTAGTCAGCACTTCTATCATGACATGTTAAAGAAAAAAAATACTCAAGATTTCTTAGAGTTGGAGAAGTGGAATATAAAAGTGTTTTAGTCTTCTACTCACTTTGTAGAGTTAAATTATTTTACATCAGAGATGATCACCAAAAATAATTTCAAGGCATGAAGGTTCAAGATGACTCTTTAACCTAATTTCTAATCAAGGGTGATTTTTCTTAATTCACCTATCTATGTGGTATTGGTAAACAAGGAAGTCATTTCTTAGGTAGATATAATGGATATGAAGGGAACAACTAATTTTTCTCTGACTCAAGGGATCCAATCTTGTTTTTAGAAAGTAGAAGAGGAAGCGAGATAACTCCCAATAGGGTGCCATTAAGAAGATATTGGTGAGATTAGGTTCTTCTCAAGGGAGGAATGAACTTAAATGTTATCATTGAGTATAATTGCATGCCTAAAATAGGATTTTACTAATGATCCTAGGACATTTCATCAGTGTGGGGATAATTTGAATATTATTCTAGAGATATTGAGATAACATAGGTTTTATGTGAATACATATGATTATTAGTTTTGGATATGTTAATTAAAGTTCTCGGGGAACATGATTTTTGAAAAGTGTGTCTCTGTGTACCTAGAGAAATTCAAGGTGATGATGACTTGGGAACAACCCAAGAATGTCTTTGAAATTTAGAGTCTCCTTGTATTTTTAGGTTACTTTTGATTCTTTATTCAATAATTTTCAAAGTTATCATATATGAAGAAGTCATTGAATCATAAATTCATGAAGCTTGAGTAAGACTATAAGTTTTAGGGAGGTTTTGAGGAGATAAAGAGGATGAAGAATTTTTCACCAGTGTTGATATTTCATGAGACTAATGAAGTGGTTTCCATGTATTATGAAGTATATGGAGATGTAATGGGATATGTGCTCACACATGCAGAAAATGTGGTAGCATATGGATTAAGTAAGTTATGATCACATGAAAATAATTATCCCACACATGATCTAGAGTTGGTGTTGGTTGTTCATTCCTTAAAGAGTTGGATACATTATCGGTTTGGTGAAATATTCATGGTGTATTTGGATATAAAGAGTCTAAGGTATACCTTCTCTCATATGAATTTGAACCTAAGGTATAAAATATGTGTAGAGAATCTTAGAACCTATATATTAAATTTTTATATACAATAGATAAGGGTGATGTTGTGGTATATGCCTTGAGTCAGAAATCTCAAGTGGTAAAGGAATTAGAAGACATGTGGAAACTAATTATATTGATGAAAAAGTTTCATCTTTAAGTTGATTGAGATGGTAGTAGTAGGGGATTAAATTAGATCAATGTAACTTCTATTATTATACACTATGTTAAGGAATGAAAAAAGGCTAATTTCAAATACAGAAGGAATAGTGATTCCTTAAATAGTGGGGGAGACAATGGAAGGGTGTTATTTACTGACAAACTCAACACTCTATTTTCAATATATAGTAGAGATTCATTTGATTTTGAGGAAGGATTTTATGGTTGCATTCCATAACTCCAGTTGGGAGGTTCATCTTGGTGTGGAAAAATTTATCATGAAATCATATAATAGTTCTAGTGGTTAGGAATGCAGAGGGATGTATCCAATTATACCTCTAAGTGTTTGACTTGTCAGGAAATAAAGGTATATTATTAGTGACTAGTGGGGCTTTTCCATCTTTTTTTAGTGTTGGCATGGAAGTTAAAATACATTGGGATGGATTTCATGATTAGTTCCCCAAGACCACTACTGAAGCATGGTAAAATATGGGTGACTATAGACCCACTCAAGAATTCATCCCACATATTTTCTATATGAGAGATGTTATTTATGGATTATTTTTTAAACTACATATGTTTGAGGTGTCCATGATTCATAGAGTTACATCATCTATCATATCAAATAAATATCCTAAATTTACTTTGAGATTCCAAAGGGGGTTGTAGAAAGGGATGGGTAATTAACTGAAGATGAGTATATCATATCACCCTTAGATGGATGGATAGATAGAAAAAAACCATAAAAACCTTATAGGACATGCTTTGAGATTGTGTTATAGAATTTAATATATCATTAGAGGAATATATGTCTTTAGTATAGTTTTTCTATAGTAATAGATATCAAGCATCAATTCAAATGGATGTGTTCAAAGCACTACATGGAAGACCGTGCCTATCGCTATTGTGTTGGGAGGAATCATAAGAGAGATTTGTTTTGGGGCTTATCTTGGTGCAGGATATGATGGATCAGTTTCACTAAATCCAAAATAGATTAGTGAAAATATATAATTGACTTTGATATTCCAAATAGGGTTGTAGAAATCAATGGCTACTTAACTAAAGATGAGTACATCATATCACCCTCATATGAATGGCTAGATGGAACAAATCATAAAAACCTTGGAGGATTTTCTTTGAGTTTGTGTGCTAGAATTTAGGTGATCATGTGAGGAATAAATGTATTTGGTATATTTTTTCTATAACAGTAGCTATCAAGCATAAATTCAAATGGATGCATTCAAATCACTACATGGAAGATTGTGCTGATCACCATTATGTTGGAGTAATCAAGAGAGAGATTTATTTTGGTACCTATATTGGTGTAGGATATAATGGATAAGGTTCACCTAGTCCAAAAGTGATTACTGATAACACATAATTGAAAAAATTATTATATAAATCATCATTTATGACCATTGGAGTTTATAGATGGGGATTGAGTCTTCTCATGGGTGTCACTGTGGCTGGGACACAAATGATTCAAGAATTAGGGGAAGTTAACACCTTGATACATGTTTCTATTCATTATTATTGAGAAAATCATATATCTATCATATTATCTATATTTTCCACTAATTATTCCATAGTGAACAACCTATTCCATGTTTCTTATCTAAGGAAGTAACAACTATATCTGTCTCACACCCTTCCTAATGATACAATGAATTTGGAACCGAATGTGACCATTTTGGAAATGTTAGTGAGAATTTATGATTTTCATGTGAATATATTGAGAGGATAGAATATTCCATTGGTAAGAGTTTTGTGGAAACATAGTATGATTCAAGAGGATATGTGGGAGGAATATGATATTATATGATATAAATGAAAAGATTTATTCAATGAGAATTAGGATCAGTGAATTTTATAGGATAAAAAGTCCTATTTTGGGAATAATTTTTATGTCTTAGGTATGGTGGGTAAGTCCCTCTTTGAGTATTAGTGGTTTTTGGTTTGAAATTTAATGTTTTTTGGGATACTAATGCATTTTTCATGGTCAATGAACAATACTATAGATTATTTAGTGACACTATTCAAGGCTTGTAGGTGAGAAAGTGGTGCTTACATAGTCAGTTAATGGCCCCGAGTGACCATGAAAGACTATGCACTTTGGATTTAGTGGAAGAGGGGACTTCATGGTGAGTGCATAGTCTTAGGTGACTGTGTAGCCTGACCATGCATTCAGGTTCATGTTTCTTGATTTCTCTTAAAAAACCTAATTATCCTCCTTTAAACTACTTTAGATTCCCTAAATATATTTTGGATAATCCCAAGTCTTTTAAGATAAAAAATAGAGATATTCTATAGATGAAAGATGCTCTTATCTCATGGGTTGATTAGATCATCATCGGATCAGAGGTTTGATCTTGAAAATCTAACACACTTTTACATATGTTTATTCTCTCTTTATCTCTCTATAGTTCTTCTTATTTAGATGGATCCTTTTAATTGGGTAATATTTAGAGAATAGGAATTATGGATTTTGAATCATGAATGAAAGAGTCGTGATTTTCAGTTCTCATTGTTAGGGTTTGAGGGATTATATAACTCTTATTAACATTATAGATAAGGTTTTAAATCATCTTCAAATAATTATCTAATATATATATCTCTCATAAAATCCTTATAGGATTTTGATTCCTTACCATGTTATTGATGTGATTTTAGGTAATTTTCCTACACACACAATTATCAAATAATTGTTTGAATTGATTTGATAATTGGGATTTCCTAGAATTGATAAACCTTGGGTTTTGGGGGTTTTTAATTAAACCATGGTTTTTTTTAAATTATGTTTTGTGAAAATGAATCTTGGGTGTCTTAGGTTAGGTAAATTTAAGAAATAGGTTTAACAGGTTGATTGGGTGAACTATTTTAAATAATTGAAACTATTTTGGAATTTAATGGTTTGGGTATGATCAATGATTGAGAAGTTTCAACTACTATAAAAGTACTATATAGTGATAGTTGAGGTGTATAGGAAGTTACATCACATATGTGATATGGATGGGGTGTACAGTGAAATTCAAGATCCACTTAGGTGGGTGATGATTCACAATAGGTGCATGTTTGATTATAGGTGTGAATTTATATTATATACTTTATTATTGATCATATTTCCTTATATTATATTGATTATTTGAAATTTGAAAATTGGTTTGGAACCGGAAGGGTTTCTTTACTTTTGGGAAAATAATAGGTCATATTATTTTCGGATGCTTTTTTAGTTTTATATTGAATTATGATAAACTATTTGTTTTTTTTTTCAAATATGCTATACTATTTTAAATGGAATTGGTTACATGTTTTAGAATGGTTATTATATGGTATTTCATGATATTATTTAGAAATCATATTGGGTATTTTTATACCCACACCGACCTACACACCTCAATGATAATTTAGATGCATCATGTATTGATATAGGTAAGGGAAAGGCTTTGGTGTTCTTCGATGCTGGATCCTAGGATCTAAGTTCATATTGGATGTGGTAGTGTCTGGACATGCATTTTATGAGGATTTATACTATCCATATTGGATGGGTGTTGGTTTCTAATCATCGCATAATATAGGTAACATGTTTATTATTTTCTTCTACACTATGTTTGTTTCTTAGTTTACTTTAAATAATATTTTATAATTGGTTTTGGATTTTAAATGAATTTCATTTTTCTCATATAGTTGGTTGTCTATTTTAGGGTAAATAATTCTTCAATGATTATATTTATTTATAATAACTAGTTTCTAGACTCTATAGATCTAGGAACATGCCTGAGATCATGTGAGGATCCTAGATTAGGTGTCAGGTTTCGAGCTCTTGAGTCAGGGTCATCATAATAGCTAAATGACATGCATTGTGGTGATATAATCAAAGATAGTAATGGTGAAATTTATTAAGTTATATCAAAGGATGATTGAAAATTTTCCCTACTTGATATAAACAATATTATACATTGTATATATAACATGCTTATAGGAATGTTTTCATAGTGATCCTAAGGAGGAACACCTCCTGACAAAAAAAGGATAATGGGGTATGTAAAAGTAATTACTTATTATAAATTATTATATTCAGTATGGAAAAAGAAATAATTCTTGGAATACAGTGATGATAATAGGGATGGAGATGTACGGGATAGAAAATTCACAAGTAGTGAATCTTTCTATATTGAAAAAAATACATAGTTATGATAAGAAATAATAAATAAAGTACTTCACCGAACACTTTTAAGATGAGTATATTTAAGCTACAAAGGAATGCACTCAACCAATTTGGATAAAGAAAAAATCAAAGGATCTTTGTGAGAATGTGAGACTACCCATGGTTATTTTATGTGATAATAAAATTATTACTGATCTTATAAATAACATTATACAACACTCATGTACCTAGAATATTGAGATTTAATATCACTTTAACAAAGAAAATGTGTAACAATAAATTATCAAAGTTGAACATATCATAACAAGTGATCAAGTAGTTTATATTTTTACTAAACTAATATAAATAATCATTAAAAATTTATTTCTCCTATAGAATATTATCATCTATTTCAATATATTTATTTTTATCATTATTAATATCCTTATATTTCATCATAGATAATTTATATTTTAAATATATCTATCATTTCATTCATTAAACTTTAAGTTTTTTAACCAAATTATCAAAATTCTATAATTTAGTCAACTCTAGTCATATATATAAGAGTAGGTAAAAAGATATTAAATCAAGAGTATATATGACTATAATTAAGAAGAAAATAATATAATTTTTAGATAATGAATTCAAAAATCAATAGTGAATAATTTTATTATTAAATAAAGGACTATTATAGAAGATAATGAATGATGATATAGAAGAAAATGATAAAAGATAATATAATTGAAAGAATATTTGAGTGAGAAAATAAAAATTTTAGAGAAAACATAGTGAAATGATTTATGTAATGAAAAATAATATTGAGGTAACAATTACATATATATAAAGACAAACTAAGGATGAATAATAATAATATAAAAATTAAATGTAAAGAGAGGATATTAATTGGAATAATAATAATGAGAAAGAATCAACATTTTAATAAGACAATTTGAGAATTTTTATTAACGTTGATAATTTTATGTTAATTTATAATGTAAATAAATATGCTTAATAAAGTATTGTTTAATGTGAAATATTATCATTGTATTAAAAATATCAATATTAATAAGATAGAAATGTTGGGATTTATTGAATTAATATACTTATATAAAGAAGTTAAGATATTAATGATCTGAAGAAGAATGAGATGAAAATTATGAAAGGAATAAGTTGATAGAATAGATAAAATGAGTGTAGGTTTAATCATGGAGTTCAAAAATCTCATTCATCCTAAGGTGGTTTGGAAGAATTCCCCTTTCCTAATGTGCTTTATTTATAATAAGTGGTGTTTTTTATATAAATCTGACTAAGCTATGATTCGTAGAAAAATAGGAAGTTTTGATTAAGTGGAAGATATGACCCAGGGAGATGTTATAGATGTATTCATGTTAAATTTAAAATTATATCATATGTTAAAGTTACATGGTGTATCAATGCAAGGTGAGTGACATTTAGTATATCAATGTTAAAAGTATAATAAAGGATTCAAAATAATTATTCATTTATTTCTCACATATATCCTAAACTCAAGTGATCTCAGAGATGATGATAACTATTTTTATAAAAAGGAAGATTTTTTTAAATAAAAACCTTTGTATATTTATGTCAAAAGGGGATAAATCTTGAGAAATGGTGAAGAAATCCCAATAAAGTTGAAGAAAGATTGAGAAAGGTAGAGATGAGTGTTTGGTAAAGAATTAAACTATATTTAAATCATTTTTAGTTATGTTTTGTGTGTTTTAATTCCAAAAACCCCTACATTTTTTTATTTACAATATTTTATATTTTTATATATGCATTTTTAAAAATATGATCTAAATTGATAAATTTGAGTTATTTTTTAACATATATTTTCATACTCAAATACAATTATTTTTTGTTAATTCATTGTCTTGCAAATTATGTTCTAACATTTAATTTATTCTTTTTTAAATATTTTTTAAAAAATATATTTTAATCAAATTATATATAATTATTAATTATGTATATTAGTTATATAAATTCATAACATTTTTATTAAATTTTACATTATAATAATAATTCAATCCATTTAATTATTCATTTTATCTAGTTTTTTATTATTTATTCACAATATTAATATTTATTTAATATTATATAACCATTTAAATTGTACATATGTTTTATACAACATTTAGTTTCATTATATTTTGTATATAATTTGAATTATTTAATTATTAATTTATTAAATTAAATATTATTTAGTTAAATTTACTATAATATTATTCTTTTAATTTATATTTATATTAATTATTGTTTAGTCATGTATTTTATTAATAAATTATTTTATTTATTTAATATTTTTATTTATTATTTATGCATATGTATATAATCAAATTAGTTACTATGTAAATTAATTTAATTATTTATTATGTAAATAATATAAAAGTAATTTATATTTAATTAGTATATATAAATGATATAATATTTTTTTTAATATAATTAGGTATATTTATTTTTACTAAATTTTATTTCATTTATTTTATTATTTTATTATTCATTATTTATTAGTTTAACATTACTATTTATAATAGGAATCATGGGATGGTTTATATTGGTGAGTTTACATCGACAACAATCTTAACAATCCCTTTCATGTCATTTTTCAATATGGAAATTTCTACAATGATGGATGCTTCCAAGTTGTGAAAAATGGTTATCGCACGTCATCACCTATGTCCAAGTTTAAAATAGTGAAGTGAAACCAACAGAATCAACATCACAAACTTCTATTTTTGAAATATTGATGACCAATGTAGAGTAGTTCTAATGTATCCTACAATGCCACATTTTTATTTCTCACATACTCAATGTATAATAAGGTAAATTCCAAAACCTCTTTTAATGCTAACATAAGCAGTGACAACTCATTTTTCATCTCACAGCACCAACCCAGCCTACAGATAAGAATATGTCACTGTTTGATACCCTCATTTCAAAAAATGACAACTTAGGCTCCCATGGACATGCACAATAATAATCATTTATAAGGAGATTTTGGAACACTAAATAAGGGATAAGAATAATTAAGATAATAATGGATCTCATCATCAACATATGTAGCTTTCATACACAGGGCAAAGCATCCCTACATAAGGTTTTTTCAAAAAATCAATCAAGGGAGTGCAATACTTTCCACATGGAATAATCATGAGTTGGGGATCTTGGGGGCATACAAACATGGATGGATTAAGCTATAATGAATGGTTTAATTAATTACATAGATTTGATCCAATATAATGAGATACACAAGTACATATCATAAAGAAGAGGATATTGAGGGAATTTTTGAGATAAATCATTTAGAAGAACCCAAGGAAAATGGGGGAGGAGGATAGTAACATGGGGAACTAGTGGAGTATTTAGGATTGAGGCTGTAGTTTTTCTAAACTAAGAGGAGATTTATGGAGGATATATCTAATATGGAGGAACACCTATATAGTGAGGAGGATGAGGGAAGAAGCATTATATAGGATTTCATATTCTTTATTTTCCCATATTCTTATCATTATATGTGGTTAAGAAGTGTATCAAGAAGATCGTAATGTTGAAATGTGGGATGAGTTTTTTTATAAATTGCCTTTTTTTTAACTATTATTAAGGTTTATGTGTGTGAATCCTACCTTTACACTTAATGATTCACTCACTTAGATAGTGGTTTGATGATATTATAGAGTTAATGATGGATTGAATGTGGAAGATCACTCCATGAACTAATGTTGGGATACTATCAGTTGAAAGATGGTAGTGTAGAGGTGTTGTACCCTACATATGTTTGAATTAGATAACCCAAATAGTTGTCCGGAATTCTTGAGGTAGTGTCAACACACAACATCTCTAAGTTTTTACACTTCATTCCCTTAGTTATTCTTGGAAAGAAACCTTATGAGGACCTAAAACCACTAAAAATTCCTTTCAGTGTCTTGATAGATCATCTTAAGGTATTTAATGATGATCTATAACTACACTTATATGAGTTGTAGGTAAGTTCAGGTGATTTTATTAGATTCTTACTCCCCCATTTATATCCACTCTAGTAGTGGTGAGCCTTCTAGGTTATCAACTCTAGGTTATATGAACTTCACACCACTTGAAAACTTATCTCACTCAATTTCAACCCATCCTTTTACTACTTTCCATTTTAAATATGACCAAGAACACTTATAATCAGATCCTATCCCTATAAAAAATGTCCCAAAACTCAACTATAATTATGATACATTGACCCTCTAAACTCTAAGGGAGTATATAGTGTAAACTACAAATTTACATCAAGAAATTTTGAAATCTTTGTTTGGGATATGTTATTGGTATTAAAAGTGTTCTTAAGGGAAAAAGTAATTATAAAATATAAGTAAAACCAAAATTAGAAAGAAAAAAAATATTCATTGTTATATTAATTTTTGAGTTCCTTGACACTCTTTTGTTGATGGAAATTATTTTTTATTAAATATTGTTTTAGATTTTCTAACCTAATAAATTTTACTTCATTATTTATTATTCCTTTTATAGATTATGGATTACTTTTATGGGTGGAGTAAACAAGAGTACATTTATAGTGTTTATGGTTTTTAGGACACCTATTATAATATTGCGATGGTTTTAGTTAGAGGAAACTCCAAAATATAGAAGATGATCCTAGTAAGGCTTGATCCAATACATAAAATTTGATCATATATTGATTTGAAGAGGTTAAATAGGGCCAAGAAAGGATGGTGAAGAGCCATTTGAGAGAATGAATCTTTTAGAGCCCGCATGAAGTTTAATTGACCAATGGAGAGATGAGTTGATCTTAATTGATACATGGTCAATATGTAATCAATATTACACTGAGGGATGAAGTTCTCCCACATTCAATATATTATCATATAGTGAGGAATTTAGAGTAGTTGGGGTCCTAGCCGAGTGGTAAATGCTACCTTCTAATACTATATCAACCAGGGTACAAACCATGGTAGCCCAAAATTTAGAGGATTTATGGATAACACCATGGTGCAAAGGTAGTGACCATGGTTTAGGGCACCAACCATGGTACATAAAAAGGTCCATGACACAAGTAAAAGTTGGCAGCAAGCATTGAGGAGGAGCACTACGATATGTTTATGAGTGTGGAAATGTCGGGAGGAAAACCATATCATAGTGATCACGTGATGCAACATGTAGCATAGGCACCTTGATGGAGGTTCGATTCATATTCTCTAGTCATGTCCATGTACTTCAATACATGGTCGTGTGTCTGATCATGTACTCATACATGGAGTCCCGCTCATGTGACCCATCACATATCCCATCCACTTAGGGATGAGGTGCATGGAATATAGGAGGGATACACGCTATTCCATCTTTATGAATCTCTAAAATCGTAGCCACTATACTCAAGGGGCTACATGTTGTGTGTTCATCCTTGTACACAGTGTGTAGCTAGGTTTTTCACAATTTCTCACATCTGATTTTCATGCCTTGATTCAAGTTTTTTCACTTCAAATCTAGCTTCAGTTTCACTCGTGAATAGTGGATATGGACCGAATCTATCATTTCCATTCTTCATTCACTAGAAAAAAAGGATTCTGGTGGAGCATCAGGGGGTTCAGTCATGAGTTTTCTACACCCCCGATCCTTCCAACATCGAAGAATTAGCCACTGATCATCAAAACAATCATCCTCATCCTACAAAGAACCTAGATCTGGTCTTATTTCATTGATCCATTATTTTTTATCAATTTTTCATAGTTTCTGGGGTCTGGTCAGGCTCAATACCTCCCAACAATGTCGAATCGGGACTGTGAAGTCCTACTGGTGACAAAAATGAAGAATAATGAGGGGTAAAGGAACCATAAAAAAGGTTTGACCATTTTTGTCCAATCATTATTATCCAATGACCAGTAATGGTGATACCAAGGTTAGAAAACAATTTAATAACCAAATTAAACCGGTATGTAGGCGCATGTTTAGGCCACAATTGGTGCAGACCGATAGAAGGGATCGATCTGCTCAATCAATTTGATCAAAGATGGTGTAAACCAAAAACTGGTGAGTCCTAAATGGAGATTTGATCATTTTTTGATGAATAACGCACTCTCCAATGATTGAAGGAATTCATTGTGTTCACTACACTGCGATCTTCTTTGATCTGGTGTTATGTCATCATATGAGGTGATTAACCAATGAAGAAGGAGGAGCTCTAGAATTATCCTAGGTCTTATGTGGATAACCCTGGAGGATTCACCATGGATATGAATTTTTAGACAATTAATTTAGGTCTAAAATGAGTTAATTAATTAATTAATTAATTAATTAATCCACTAAACGTACAACCAACGAGTGAGGAGTCTAAATACCCTATTTTGGCCCATTTTATGTCGTGCCTAGGGTAAAAACCATGTTATTGACTCAACCATGGTCTCAGATTTCTTATCTAAGATTCTATTTAAGAGTTATCCCATTTTCTTTAAGAATTTGTTCATGTTCAATATAAAATATTCTTAATATTTTTATAAAATTAATTCCATGCACACTGGGCCTTGGAATCACATGTTATTTTAGCACCTAGATCTAGAAATATATATATATATATATATATATATCAAAGTATTACAAGGAAAAAACTAGGTCTCTACAGTTATAAAATAGTATAAGAAGAAATATACTCAAAGGTTACCCATAAGTGTTTCCCTAATGTTTTTATTCTTTCACACTATAATTCCAAGAATCCTGTTCTCATGCCTCCCATATACACCAATAAAATATCAAAGTCATATTATCATTCACATACCACATATCATCGTCAATCACACATCCATTACAGTAGGGTATTATGTGAAAGGAATATTCCCTAAATCTATACACAAGATGTGCATAGGCTTGTTTTGAGCTACTACTTACATGTGATGCATGGCTATATCATATTTTATGGAATTTCATGTTACTAGTATCAATTATTTGGGAAACTCAAATATTCCACATTGGATATCATTTAATGATATTCTCCATAAGGTAAAACATGAGGAATTATTTTCATTCATGCATGGGATACATGAACTATCCAAGGGTATTAAATCATGTGTTTCAATTCACGAGTTAATGTGAGATCACCCTATGATAATCCTTGGAAGCTATATAAATCCATAAAAAGAGATGGATATGTGGGCATCTTGCCTTATACTGGTCCAAAACTCCCTATAACCCACTTCTCTCTTCTCCTGCCTCCTTAACGCCCAAGGCACTAACATGCCAAAGAGGATGGAAGAAACTATCATATATGATGTGTGATTCAGATGCAACCCATGGATACCTAGAAATAGGGGATATATTTTGGATTCCATTATTAATATTTATCAAACCATATAAATATGTTATGATAATGGTTAAAAGGATCTTCAGTGTAAGATAATCCATTTACAATAATTCTTCATTTATAGTATTTATGCAGTTTTCATATTTATTGTATGGGTGATCTTGGGAAAGGGATTAAATCACTTAAAAACAATCTAATATTTTTTATTAGACTACTATGAATCCCTAAAAGTGGCATTAGAGTCATCCCATGTTTTATATTTGTAAAATCTTGCATGAGATGAAGAACTCATGAAAAACATTGCATTATTTTTAGAATTTTTGAAATTCTGAATGAAAGAACTTAGCTTTATATAGACAGATAGTTAAATGTAAATGTCATTAGATATTAACTTTTGGGTTTATGTAAATTTGACCCCCCCCCTCTACCTTTATGTAGAAGAGTTCTATGTAAATATCACTAGATTTTACCTATATGTAGATGGGTCTACGTAAAGGTAGTATGATCTACCTTTATGCAGAATGGTTCTGTATAAAAGTAATCTAAGTTACCTTTATAAAGAAGGGTTTTTCAGAATAGTTTCACAAAGTTACCTTTATGAAAAAGGTTCTATATAAAGGTTACTTGATTTTTCCTTCATGCAGAATGAAAATTGGAACTGTGTTAAGGTTAATAAAGTTACTTTTATGTAAAAAGGGTTTCCTGCATAAGGGTAATGAAAAAAAATTATTTTTTTATAATTTTAAATTATGAATTATATCTGATTATGTATAAATTGTTTATGATTAATGATAAAGGGTATTTTTGGGGTATTTATTAATTTATATAGTCTTTAAAAGTTAATTTATTATAAAGGTTTTATAATTAATTAATTAATGTTTATGAAACATTTATTATTAAATATTCCATAAATATTCAAAATTAATATTTAAATACCTTTTAACAAATTATATAGAATGTATTATGATCTAGAAATAAAAGTTTTTATTTTGAAATTATAAGAGTAATTTATAAAATATTTATAAATTATAAAATGAGGCCAAAATGTACAGTTTTTATATTTAATTGCGAATTGTCATTAATAATGAATTTGAAATGTTCAAATTAAGTGACCTTATTTAAGAAATTATTTAAATCACATCAAAAGGGTTTTTTATGATTTAATCAAGGTTTAAATAACATTTAAGTATATGATATTTAGATTATGAAAAAATGTTTACATAATATAATTTGAATTATAAATTTTTTGTAAATCATAAAATATCATATTCTTAAATGAAATTCCATATAATTTTTAATATGAAAGAGTTCATATTGTTATTGAATATAATGTATTTATATTCAAAATTATGGAATTTATATAATTTTTAACTGATTTACAAATTTATTATAGTTAGATTTTAATTATGAATTATTCATAAATGGTTATAAAATGTTTAGACATTTGAAATGTTCATTTATCTAAATGATATTCTGTTTTGTATTCATATTTAGTAAAAAAAATATTAAATATGAATATTATGTATGCAAAATTTATGTGATAAATTGATTCTAGGATATATATCTCTACATTACATGCTAAGCGTGACTCCATAAAATTTATTTTTCATATACCTTGACCTATATATGTTTTTGGAGTTATGAGATTAAGAATAGTTTTTAAATATGGTTTGTGTATATTAGGTTTTAGATGTATGATGAATTGAATTCTCTATTGAGTGAAGTATCTCTGAGGATAGGGACTTAGGGTAAGAATATCTACCTACCCAGAGGCTTATGGATTGTCTATAAAGGTGAATAAAGTTGTCTATCTATCGCTTTGGGCTTACTCATTTGGAGATTTTAAATCTCATATAACTCTATGTTTTTATATGAAAATTTCATATACCTTATGCATGAGATGCATTTAGATATGTATGAATATATTTGGTTTATTTTTTTGGTTGAGTAATATAAACTTGTGGGTTATGTATGGAGTTACAAATTAATGTGATGTGAACACACTAATTTAGTGGTTTAAATAGGGATTCCAAAACTAAATCATTAGTAGAATGCATACAAAAAGGAATAAAACAGGAATATAAATTTTTCACGTGATGAAATAATTATGAATTTAAAATGAATATAATGTATATCAAGTTAGTAAGACTTTAAAAAGGAATAACATGTGATAAGATGGTGAGATTAAATCCCCTTTAAATATTAAGTGTTAAATTCCTTCTAAAGTGGCACTTTTCAAGACCTCAATCATCCAACCCAGTAAGTCATGCTAAAACTAGGTGCCCATGGATTATCATGTATAAGGAAAGAAAATATGGGTAACTCTGGATCATCTTTGGGTGGGACATTCTAAAGATAGGTTCCCCTATATTGCCCTTTTTTACCCTATTCTTCATGTTTGTTTTGGGTTACAATAGCTAGGAGACCCTAATAATATTAGGTTTTCTGTGATATAGAGTTTTGTTTATCCATATGATGGATTGTAAAAAGAGTTATCCACTCAAATATCCGAGAGTCATATATGATATGATTGGGATGATTCTCTACCTAAATATCTAAGTGATGGGATAAATGCTAAAGCAACCTAGAACTTAGTGAAAAATAGATCTTGGATCACTAATGGGTATAGTGGTTTTTAAAAGGGTTCATCATTTTAGTTTTCTACCTTTTAAAAAAGTTCTTATTAAATATTTATAAAATACATGATGCTCATATGATAGAAAAACTTTTGTTGTAGATAAAAAACATCATCATCCTCAAAATTAACTTTAAGGAAAATCTTATAGGAAGGAGAATATTAATTTAAGAAACTTGAAAGACTCATGATTTAATAAATGATATTAAATAAAGATTATATGTGTTATATTAATTCATTATTAAGTAACCAAGTGTTTAAATGTTCAACAAATGAATCTAGATTCTTATGAAGCATAAAAATATTTTCTTTTGGTTTCAAATACATTAAAATAATGTGGATCGAAGATATTTTAATATCGTATTCTAAGTAAGATTGGGTATGTCAATGATATTAAATATGTTTTAATATGATAATGGATGGGAGAGATTAAAATATTTCCTTAAGTCTTATTATGGTTATGAAATTTATTCAGTTTTCATCTATGGAAATTTTTTGACAATGTGAATGAGTTCAAGAAAAGTTTGCTTGATATTCTCAAAGTGTTGATAATAGATGAAATGGAAATATTATATATAGGTTATAGTGTTTTATAGATAATACAAGTGGGTAAAAGTTCAAGATAAAAGAGGAAATATTTGTTGGAGAGTCTAACGATGTTTGTTTAGATTTATAAATAAGGTTATTGAAACCCAAAGGTAAAATAAGGAAGGTGGAAGATAATTTCATATAATGTGATTATCCAAAATACCTAAAGAGTTGTTAGAGGCCTAGTGGAGATTCCAAAAAAGGTATAAATGGTATAGAATTGAATTTTATTATTCTAACAGGTATATGATACTAACTATATGTTTTACAAAATATGTAAATATAAAAGGGGGTCAAAAGATAATAAATAATTGAAGATTAGATCTTGAAGTTTTCTTTCAAGTAATAGAGCAAAGGAGTTTCTACATTGAAAACTTGAATACATAAATCTTGGAAGAACTTATCATAAGATTCTTATTATTTTTCTCATTTTTCTCTTGAGAAGAGAATGTAAACAATTATTTTTTAGATAAAATTAGACACTTATTTTTGATACACATAGTTTATGTTTTTTTTAATTCTATAACATGATTTAAAATATATTAAAATGGATTTTTATGGTTAGGGAATTCATCCTATTGTCATTTAAAGAAGTGTTCCAATAATATAAATGAATTGAAGAAAATTTTACCCATGATTATTAAAGTATTAAGGATATATTAACTAGACATATGATTTCCATATACTAGTTTTGTATAGGCAGTGCTAATGGGTAAAATTTAAAACCATATAAAGTTAGGAAGTGGTTTATGAAACTCCTTGGAATTTCCATGTTAGGTATTAATTCTATAGAAATAAATTCTATGATTTTAAAGGTTATATTATACTAAATTCATGATTTGCTAAATTTTTTAATATTTGTGAGTTCAAAATCATGGAATAATTGATTGATATTGTAATTTACATCCAAGAGATGTAACAAGTAGTTTCTACATAAAGGATTTGAATTTAAAGTAAAATTTTAAGTGTGGATGAATATAAGTAAAGGATGTGTATTTTTATCTCATTTCTCTTATATGATAAGATAATTTTTTTGGGTAATAAAGAGTTTTCATGAATAAAATGAGATTATTAATTTCATACATATAGTTCATAATTCATCAGATTATATAACAAGTTTTAAGAATAATACAAGGATAAAAATGTTTTATCCATGATAGTGTTTATATGATATTTATTAAAATATGGTGGAATATGATTCCTTCCCAGTAGTGGTGTATTTTAATGAATAAAATTTTCTTTTAAATAAAATACTTAAAACACCTTAAATATCATATATGATATAAAAAAATAGTTTATTTGTTAAATATTCCTACTAAAAAAAGTGTTATATTCTAAAATAAAAGAGTTTTTGTATTATAGTAAGATATTAAAATAATAATATAGTGTCTAAGAGGCTATTGGGAGTATGTATGAACTTAAAGAAGTTAAAAGTTAACAAATAAAGGATTACATCGGTCTAAAGTTAAAGTGATTTTTATTTAATATCTTAAGGAGTTTAAAATGTGTGATGATAAAAAAAATGTAAAGATTTACATTTAGTTACCATTACAAGTGAATATCATTATTCCCTAAAGTATTATATTGATAAAGTTAAAAATTGAATTACACTTGATATTTTAAAATATTTTAGGGTATTTAAGTAAATAGAAATTTAAAGAGTTACATTAGTTACCGTAACAAAGTATATGTCATTTTATCCTAAAAGAGTTTTAGGATTTTATGGTAGAGTAGTAATGTAAGGAGTTACATTATCTATAAAAATATTTAAAATAAAAAGTTTGATGTAAAGGATTACAAGGATGATGATTATGAACTTAGAAATAATTCTAAGTAGAAAATAGCAATTGACATTATAACATTTGATGTTGTGAAGTTAAGAAGTTTGAATATGTTCAATTTGTTGAATGTTTGAAATATGATTCCCAAGTATCAAAATTATTCAAAATTACTTTATTCATAGATAGTTATTAATAAAGACTTTATTATTAGGGTTTTATTTGATGTTCAAATAGATATATGCTAGAGATTATATATAGATGTAATAAGTTAACAAAATCCTAGAAAGTGAAGAAAACATAAATTTGTTATGAAAATATATTATATATGATATGATAGATAGGTAATTATTTTGGTATTATTAAGTATTCTTAAAAGAGTTTAAGTATATAAAATGTATCATAAAAAATGCAATATTCATTTTATCATTCTTTCACATTGGTTGAATAAATGTATATATAGATATACATTTCATGAAGTGTAATGATAATTGACCTCTTAAAGTATGAATTTGAGTTACCCCTAACTAATTTTCATCATGGAGTATTATAGGTCATGGTAAAATGTTAAGGTTAGAATGATTATGATTCTTGTATAGAGATAAAAAATATACTCATGAGTTACAAAATAATGGATAATATTCTTTATGTGAGTTGTATGATACATGAAATATAATACATGGAGTGTCATACACTATGTCAATAGTATACTAGGGGTGAATGGATCATATTTGGGTCCCCATTTTGTAAGACCTTGGTATTTCAATGATGTATATTTCATTTTAATATTGGGTAAACTCTTCTTAAAATGGTTAATAGAGTGCCTTTCGGGAGTGGGAATGGTCTTGGAGAATCTCGAGGGTCTGGGACATAGAAAAGGTGGGGAAGTTCCACATTGTTCCTAGTGAACGGATGAAGCATGATTAGTAATAACCATGTTCTATAACCATGTGGCCTGGTAGAGGGTGAATCATAGTTAGAAAATCATGCGAGGAGGGACCAAGAGATTGTGTAACTTGAGCACCTCTTGGACAGAGGGAACCACATAACAATCGTATGGCTTGTCAAACTATGTAGGTTCCCCCAAAAAACCATGTGTCTTTGTTCCTTAAGGATAGATAAGACCACATGGTTGGCTGACATTTTGGAAAACCATACTTCCAAACCATGAATCCCTTTAAAATTTTGGATTTGACAATTTTTCCATCATGATCCTTATACGATCAAACTTGATTTTCTTACTCATTTCACCCCCAATGGGTTTTTTTTGAAGAAAAAAACCCTCCCATATCTTCCAAGGAAAAATATCCTTTAATTATTAGGCATTTTAAGTGAAATTTAGTGTGAATTGAAGATTTGGTTAAGTCTACAAGTCCTCTTTCTTCTATTTTTCTCGAAGAACCATGGTTGGTTGTTTTCTCTTATTCCAAAGATTATAAATCCTATTTCTTGTGAGTTATTTTCCTTTGAGTTTGTAGACATTTTATTTTTAATCAAGGGGGTATGTGGTCTACAAGATTTCTCTCATAGTCTTGATGTTTTTCCTTGTGTATGGAGTTGTGAATTTGCACTTCTAGGATACAGATTTGTGTATTTGGATATGAAAACTAAATTAGGACTTTAAATGATGTATGATACCCTTAATGGATCCTATCAGTTTCATTGATGATTATGAGACCCAGCCTATGGCCACCCATGGGGTGTTCCACTCCCTTTAAAATGATTGAATGAGTTTTTAGATGAAAATTAGAGGGTTTATAAGATTAAACCATTTTTACTTGTGTATGAAATGTTAGCTTGATATAAAGGGTGGATTGAATTAACATGGAAATTTTAAATGGGTCATGATATGACTAAGGTTAAAATTGATAAATGGAAAAGAGGAATGTCCATATTATTGAATGGTTTTAAATAACATCTAATGGATGTGGTTATTAATAAATGGAAAAATGTAATAGTTATGAAACTAATTTAAAGCTTTCAAATGAAATGAACCATGGAAATGTTGATAAATAAAAAAGGTGAACCCTTATTGTTATTATTGATAAAAATTTCACAGTTGATGAACCTTAAAATGATATGAATAATAGTATGGTTGGATGTTGACTGGGGCTCCTCATCCATGGGTTGGTCCAGTATAATTATCTAGGCCCCACCGATGTGATGATATGGGTAGATGGTATGATGCTCTATGATACAAAGGTGTAGACATGATATGGGTAGATGGACTAATGATCCAAAATCCTATGGATTAGATAGGATATGGGTACCTAGATAGATTATCCAGGGTAAATTAGGTTAAAGTGAATTATTTAGTGAATGCACTTGTGAATTAAAGAGTTAAGTCCCTATGGTGTTTGGTTTAAACTTATAGTGTGAACCAAATCAAGTTGGTGGGTCATGTGTCATTATGGAACCCATGAAACCAAGATTCTAAGGCAGTTAATTGATGACTTTTTAGATTATGAAACCCTTTTATTTTACTGTCATGACTATTATTCATTTGTACTTCTTCATACAATGTTATTAGACTAGATATTACTTTAAAAACCATTGGTGGGTCCTATTAAGTTTTACTCACACCCTAATCAGGTTTCCATTGGTACCTAAGTAGATTTCATGGTTGCAGGTCAGGATAAGTGAAAAGGCCCTATGATAGATAAAAGAGTCAAGATTTTGAGATGGAATATGGATGTGGGGACCGGGTTTCTGTTAGGACCCATTTTGGGAATTTCCACCATGTCATTATTTTTGGGTTTTATTTTGACACATGACACTATAATGACATGACATGTTTGCTTTATTAGTTTGTTGGTACTTCCCCAGTTTGGGGATGTGGTTTTTGAATTATGGTTATTGTTTATTATTACATGCTATTGTTTAGTTTTATTTACACTATTGGTTTACTCTGATAAATAGGGTATAGTATCCTCATATATCTCATTAGACCTTTACTACTAGTTAGTATCCTTTTACATATGGGTAGGTTCACTTGAAATCGTGTTTCGTACCGGATCTGGGCATCAATTTAGTGGCAATCGGGCTAGGATGTTACAAAGTGGTATTAGAGGAGTTTTTGTTTCTACTATATTACTATTTGGGAAAGGTAGAAAAGTGACTATGATGTATTGGTACTTGGAAATGACCTCATTAGTGGGATTAACTAACTCATGTGTGGGGGGAAATCTAAGTTCCTAGTGTGGGATTGTTGTTCTATATGTTTCCTTATTACAGTTGGATGTAATTTCACCTCAGGTGCTACACTTATTGTGGGACGTTACTAACTTATGAGGTTTTAATCATGGGTCGGCATGGAATAATATTTTTTATGCATGCATGACTCTAAGAACTCAGGGATTTAAGTGACATGCATCATGTTAGGTACACATGGAAAAGCATGCACAGTTGGGTTATGGGAAATAAAATACTTTTTTTTCTTTTTTGATTTAAAATAAGTGTTCCTGATAAAGAAGGTGAAATTATTTTAATTGAAATATGTAATTTGAAATGGTTAAAATGTCATCAAATGAAAAATTGTGATCATGGAATTTTTGTCTACCCTGAATTAACCATGGCCTAGGATAGGGGTGGTTGAGGGTAGTTATAGTATAAGGCCCCAGCCTTAAACCTTACTTAATCTTGAGTTATTACAAGATTACACATTGAGGATCTTTTCAGGTTTAGAGTTTTAGAGAATTAGATCATGAAACTTGCATTACATTCCACATTTAAACAAAGTGGTTACATAAAAGAAAATATTCATTCTTCCCATCAATGGAAATATATTGAAAATAAAACATGGATTCTTTCTTGACACATCCTTGACACTATCACCACATCATGTACCTTTCCCTTGACCTGTGAAAAACATTTCAAAAACTTGGGATGAGCATAAAAAGCTCAGTAAGGGTTATAAAAATATGTAAAGGAAACATGAGTTCATATATACATAAGAATGAAATCATACTTTACCCATAAAACACAGGCATATCAAATCATGAATAAATCATAGAAAACATAAGACATAAAGGTAACTTGAGGCATTCATAACATTATTATGTAGGGAGTAACCCTCTTGGTTACGTTTGGAATACCCATCACAGTATATTC